>BMAO01019738.1:0-240412 GCA_019973975.1 Trichonephila clavata | reverse complement strand
CGCTTTTATTGTAGATTGAACTAAAAAATGGAAAATAAATTATAATTTAAAAAACTAAAGAACACGCTTTTATACTGAATCGAACTAAAAAGTAAAAAAAATAATTCTTAATATAAGAATAAAATGATGAACGAGAAAATTAATGTCATTGGGGTAAAAGCGTGGTGTGCAATTTCGGAATTGAAAGAAGTTAGAAACTATAACAATTGATATATATTTATAGAACACCCCAAGCTTTTACCCCAATGACATTAATTTTCTCGTTCATCATTTTATTCTTATATTAAGAATTATTTAGAACTAAAATTGAAAAATCGATTTTTTGAAAGTATATGATGTCCTGGTTCTTTTAAGAAAAGGCAGTACTTCAAAAATAAAGGCCTAACTATGATCACATTGGTTAAATAAGTTATGGCTTACATCCAATGAGCTCTGTCATCAGAATCTGAGCAATGAAATTTAATAAACTAAAGAAGGCGGTACTTTAAAAATAAAAGTCTATACATTATATTGAATAAAATAATTGTGACCTGACTCCCATCAATGCTTTGTTGAGTAATTACCGCAATAAAATTATTGAACTATTGAACGAAGATGATAAGTTAAGGAAGGATCCTTTAAAAAGAAAGGATTAACTATTGTTACATTGGTTAAAGTTACTGAGACTTTCATCCAATCAGAGGTTACATTTGAATCTGAGCAATAAAATAAGGCGGTATCTCAAAAATGAAAGGGAACCTAGGTTCCATTGGTTAAATAAAATGTGGATTTTATCGAATCAGCTCTGCAATTAGTATCTGGGCAGTGAAATAAGTGTTACAAAGAATGCAGTATTTTAGAAATAAAAGCCGATCTATGATGACATTTGTGACAACAACGCTTTTGGGGCAATTTCTGCAATAAAATCATGAAATTATTGAAAGAAGGTGGTACTTTAGAAGTAAAGGCCTAACTATGGTTACATTGGCTTTGGATAATTACAAACCAATTAGTGCTTTCGTTAGAATCAGAGCTATGCAATTTTAATTAGTTCTAAAGAAGGCGGTATTTTAAAATACAAGGGAATCTAGTTCCATTGTTTGAATATAATGTGGATTTTATGCTATCAGCATTGTCTGCGCAAATAAAATTTTCATAAAAATATTATAAGGAATGCGTTATTTTAAAGATAAAGCCGATATTTGTTTATATATATTGATTCGAATAACTGCGAATTATATTCAATGGATGTTAGTAGTATTGCTATACTATTAACTCTCACGATGCATACCAACAACTGACACTAGAATCGAATGAATGACTCACAGTTCCAAATCACGAAACATGCAAGAAACATTTGAAAACAAAGAAACAAACGACGGAGAAATAAGAGGCGGGAGTGAAATGGGTACGCGCGAAAGAACAAAGAGACAGCTGCTCAAAAGCAGTTGAAAATGAAAATTAAAACTGTTTTTTTTATTGTGGTTCTAAAGCAACTATAAATGGAGTTGCGCATCAAAAACATCTCATATAAGAAGAAGTTTTCAAAGTGTTGTGTCACATTTAGGATGTTGAAACGAAACTTCATTATGATTTTAGCATCGGTCGTCATAACAATTGAAATTGTACTTTTTATAAATTATGTCCATGTGTGCACAGAGAATGAGGAGATAAAGGTAAGTATAACCAATACACCCTATATAATATCAAAACACATTGGCAGAAAAATATTTTTTCATGTTTGCAAAAAAGATGAGGAAAACGCATCCGATAGAAGATATTTTTGGTCAAAGGAATTCCAGAGAAGGCACACACAGAAACCTTAAAACCGGAAATGATCGGTGTTCAATTATTAAGAACAGAATTTCAAACAGTTTGTGAATTTTGTCAATGCGTGGGTGAAAGGCTGAAACTGAGACATCCTTCAACCTGTATGATTACAGGATCCTCCCAAAGCGGAAAAACAGAGCTCGTTCGATAAATGATTTCTCAACATAGTTTACGACAATCCTATAAAAAAGGTTGTTTGGTGTTATACTGTTTGGCAACCGCGTGGTTTTAGAATGGGAAAAACTTTCAATTTGTTTCAGGACTACCATCAGAAGAAGATTTAATTGTATTGGATATGATGGATAGTGTTACGAGTGAAATCTCACAAATGTTTAACTGTTGGATCGCATCTAGGAATTGCGATACCGGGATACCGAATACCGGTATTTTAAGCCATTTGTACAGTTTCGAAATACCGGTATTCACAAGTTTAAGTACCGGTTTTTCGGTATTTACTAGAAATTTTTAAAATTGTTTCCACTATATGTTCAGGGATTGCCAAAACACACACATAGCAAAATAGTGTACGATTGTGTTAATTATTGCACCATGATTAAAATTTCTTATAAATGAAATAATTTTACATCCATTTCAGAAAGTGAAGATTTGAACTTCTTTATTCCACTCATTCCGTTCTTATTTTTATTTTTTCTTGCTGATTCTACAGTTCTGAGGCAACTCATTAAATCCATCATCTGATTTTTTTCATTTCCAGATACAACAGGATAAAAGACTTTTTATCTGAACTTAAAAATATAGACAGATAAATTATTTCTCTGGCAAATAGAACTAAATACACTTTACTCCTAAAGAAGTTCTCGTTGAAAGAGGAATAACATATCCAAGCTCATCTCTGCCTTCCTTCATCCATCAACACCTGTTACTAAAATGGCTGAATTCCCTTACTGTGTTGCTATACTAATACTATGTTGCTTCTCGAGCAATCAAGATAAGTTATAAAATATCTGAATCATCCAAGGCCAAAACTGTCTTATTACAGCTTAGAGCGGTTCTGCACTAGCGCACAATTCGTAATCTGATATTCGTATCTGAGAAAAAAAACTAACGTTTTAATTCTGAAGAAAATGCGTAATGTTTCGATAATTTTCAAATCATATTGTTTTTGCATATACTTTAGTGTTCAAAATATTTTTCAGGTTCATTGTACATATACTCATAAATAATAACCCATAATAATGAATAACTTCAAACAGGGCCGCCGCGTGGGGGTGGCAAAATTGTTCACCGCACAAGGGCGCCTGGGGCAGGGGGCGCCAAAATTTATAGTATTTATAGTTTTTTTTTAATTTAATGTTACATAAAAGTTGTTGATAAAAAAGTTGCAATTCTGCATGTTTTATATTTCTTAACAATAAAATAAGATTCTATTTTTTATATTTTAATTTAATTTAATTTTGTTTTCGTTTCTGCGGATTGTTTTCGTCTGTGTAAAACAAAATTTGATTTCCGATATCGACAATAAAAACACGTTCCGTGTGGAGTTCGCGCTATTATACGGAACGTGTTCAAAATCTAAGAATTTGTAACAAGTAACAACAGAAATTGGGAATGATTTGTATCGGCATAAATTTTTATTCATTATATGCTGAGATGTTGCAGCTCAACGTCGTTGTTTTGTTTGCTTTTTGTTTTCAATGATAATATATATACATTTTTCAAATTATGTAAATCGCTTGGTTTTTCTTCTCCAAGTCATATTTTGCTTCATGTATACTGTTATTAAATTGTTCTCAAAACTCGAAATAAAATCTTTATCGCAGCGTTTCTCAAACTGTGTGGCGCGCCCTACCCTAATTGATAACCCTAATTGGGGGCGCGAACGTATTGCGAAGAATCGAAAACAAAAGATTTAAAATAATTATCAATTTGATAAAAGAATTTACAATTTAAAATAATTACAAGGTAAAATACATTCTTATATAAAAAAAATATATACACATTCAAACTGATATAATAAGCACTACTTATAAATGTATCAGTTCTGCACAAAGTATTTGATAATTAATTTTTCAATATTCAATTGAAAACAAGTTCAGTAATTAATACAGTGACTCTCTTGGGCTTGTCATATACAAAATTTATTTTCAAAACTTAATATTTATCTAATTAGTGCGTTTATAATTAAAGTTGTATTGCATCGCAGTTTTACCATCAAAGTACATTATAATTGTATTCAGTCCATTGTTATTGTAAGAAGTGGGGCGCGATGAAAATTATGACTGAAAATTAGGTCGCAAATATTGAAAGTTTGAGAAGCACCGCTTCCTACAGCACTCTTTTTGGTATCATGAATTCCTTTAGATTCTAAGCAGGATATCTATACACAAGGGCAGCCGAATTTACGATTTCTTCCAAATTTAAGATATAAATATAAAATGTTGCTACATAACTGTAATCGTCGCAATTCAGTTGAAAGTAATTTCAAATTTGTAGGGATTTCACCTAAATTCTTTTCGTTGTTTGTTCAGTGTTGCGAACTTTACTTATTGAAAAGTTCTTGTTATTTTCAATATTTTCATTTTTTTTTACAGACTGTTATTTGAAAATAAACCTCAAGTTCCATGAAAAATCTTACCATACTTATTATTACATCTTAAAAACCTACACAAGAAGCAATTCCTTCCTAGTTAAATTCTATTTTTAGTAACAATATGATTCATAATAAGCTAGCTTCCTGTTTCAATATTTCGCAATCTTCCCGTATGATGTAATTTTACTGATGTAATTTTGTCTCCCTCCTCTGCTCTTTTGCAGATAAGTTTTTTTAAAAAAAATAATTATAATAATATTGTATTAAATTTTCTTGTTTATGCATATTTTTGTATCATTTCCTGTCTATCTCGGTGGACCATTTTGTAGCTCTAAGCCATCTGTTGGATGTGAGTTCGATCCTCCGGAATAAATTAATAGCTAGGGATTCTCCAACGACGTTTTATAGCGTAGCATTTCGTTTCTACATCCTTTTAACGTCAGTAAATACTCGAGAACATACAAATCCTATTAGATAAATTATGAAACTAAAATTATAGATTAAAAAAAGAAAGAAACCAAGTGGGGTGCGTTTAAGCGCAAACAACGCCAAGAAAGAGAAGACAGTAAGTAAAAATTGTAGCTTTGTATATATTTAAAATATTCCCAAATTTTTACTTGATAGAATTCACCCAAGATAGAGCCCTCATTTTTTTTTTTTTTTTTTTTTTTTTTGCACCAGGGCTTTTAAATACCTAGCTACGCCACTACCTTCCGGAAATCACTTTTTTTCAACGAGAGAGAGTTGACGCAATTTTAAATCAGTAATTTCTTCAATTTTACTTCATTTCTTTAAAACTGCAAATGGTAGTTATGAATTTACTTTTGATTTATTTTGTATTTTCCCTTGAGACTTAAAAAAATGTACAAACCTTTTTATCATATTAAAATAAAATCAAAACATACATTTATTATTTGCTTTCCTTTACAAAAGAGGCAGTGAAAATAATGTCCAGCGAAATGAAATCTAATTAAAAATATTTTTTATTTTGTAAATTTTCCGTGTTACATCATCTAATTTTAAGATTTTTGTCTATATATATATATATATATATATATATATATATATATATTTCAATGGACTTTTATAGTACTTTTATGTTGATTAATATGCATCAATACTTGTTTTCTTTGCTTGAATACATCTTCCAAAAACACACTTTTCTATGGAAGAACAGTTTTATGAAGTTTAATTATTAGTGTAAACACAGAGAGAGAGGAAATTCCAAAAAGTAGTACTGGTATTGAGGTTTTTTCACGAACTTCAAAAGTTTAATTCCTAGCATTGATATTTTGACACTGGTGGCACTTTTGCACTGAGCTATAGAAATAAAAATAAATAAAAAAATAATATCTATAATATTTCTTGATTTTTGAAGAAATGAGAAATGTTAATGCATGTGTGTAAAATTGATTTAAATAATATAAAAAAATATTAATTGAAGCATGACAGTCTTAACGCGACTGTTGCTGGGATGGGGGACCTTTTTCCTGGAAGCTCATATCAAGTAGGTGTCTGATACTTTCGATATCTTGTTTCACTAACAACTGGTTCTTTCTTGAAAATATACCGATTTCCAGTCTACAATTCACTTTACTTTATAAATTCTCTAAATTTTTCTTTATAAAAAAATAATGAAAATAAATGCAGTAAAATATTTTTGATTCAAGTGATACTACAGAAAACTAGCTTTCAAAAACAGAACGATTTGCTTTCATAATAAATTAGGAAACAAAAGTTGATTGTAAATTAATGTTTACAGCATGTGTACATGATAGAAAGGCTGGTTAATATGAAATTTTTTGTCTTAATTTTGTAGAATTATTCTTTGTTGAAAATTTCATTTACCTTTTTGTACAACGTTTGTGATGTGATTTATATTTGCACAATTCATCATATTCTGAATTTAACTCTGTGTATGTCTTGTATCCTACAAAGATTTAAAAATTCAAATTTATCGTAACCAGATTATTCACTGAACATTTGGTTACTGAAATACACACATTTGTGTTAAAATTATTCTTACTTTTTGAGAAATGTATTACACTGGAATACCCTACTCATATCGTAAAGCATTTGAAATTTACTTCAGATCACAAAAAAGAAGGGGGGGGGGGAGTTTTTTTTTTTTTTTTTCATTTTTGAGAATTTTTTTATTTTATGTACACGATATTTTATTTTTTCATAGCTGTAGAGTATCATTGGAAAAAAAATCAACTGATATACAACAGTTCTTCGAACATTCTACAATCTTAAATATAAGCCAATATAAAACAAAAAAGAAAAAAACTACAAAAAATTGTTAATGAACTTTATGTACGTTATGGAACAATACGTGATGTACATAAACTTTTACGAAAAAAAAATTCATGTCAAGCATTATATCTGCACAATATTATTTTTTTAAAAAAAAGAGTTAAATAACAGTTCTTAAAAAATGATACTATCTTTTGTAAGGTAAGCATACGATGTAACTTTTCAAACATACAAAGATCAAAAAATATTCTTACATAAGTATTATTGCAAAAATTTTCATTAAATTTGTAAATTTTTTATGCATAAACCTACAAACATTGCCAAACAATTCAACCAAATGACAAAGAAATTGTAAAATTAAAATTTTAGATATTCCTAACAATTAAACTGAAGGGAATTTTAATGAATTGCAATCAGAAATTTTTTTTTTAAATATTCACAGTAATCAGGTTGTTTTGTAATTATTAAAAATTTCTATGTAAACATAATTTACAGGCAGAAAATTTGCAAGTTTATAGAAAAGAGTAGCTGAGTACCTGTAACACAATATATATTTTGTAGAGTTTAAATAATATTTGTATTGAGTTATGAAATAAAAAACAGTACGTGTCAGCACCATAGCTTAGAACAGAGGATCTCAAACTTGTCATGTTTTTCGATCTGGGTCCTTGCTTACTTAATATTGAATTTTTTCAAATTCATGAACTTCAAATGTGTTTTGGATAGTTGGTATACTGTGGTAGCTGCTGCTATTTTAAAAACACTCTTACTTTTCTATCTGTAGGGAAGTGTTGTATGAAAAACCAAAAAATACATGTTAATTTTAAACATTAAAAAGATAAAAGTTAAAATTTAGTACCTGTTACACAGAATAAGAGAGTAAAAACAAAGGCTTTTATGACGCTTTAGTTACAAATTTTTAATAACTAGCATAAATTTAGTTAGGTTTTACCTTAAACCTCCTCGGTTAGTAACGTCCAGTCTAACAAATTAAGAAAAACAAATTAAGAAAAACTTTTATCTTTCTTAACAAAATAATTCAAAAAGCACCTTTTTATTTATCTCTATAAATCCCAGATAAATCTTACCCTTAATTGGGCAGAATTTGATTTATCTATTTCTGATGTACAATTTCAATTTCCAAATAATAAAAAAAATACTAATAATTATAGCTTTTTCATTAAATGTTTATAATTATTATGTACCTGAGATGTGTGTGTGTGTTTTCAATATTTCAATTGCTTATAACAAATGCCTTTCAGTAATTTGTATTAATATTGGTTTAATTTACTTAAATATTTTGAATCAGCAGAAAGAAGAAAAAATTTCACACTAAATTCAGAAAAATAATTTTTCTGAAAAAAAATATTGTTTCTAAATTTTCAGTTAAATTAGCTTCTTTACCTGAATTTTTATTTAGTTGCAAATGACATAAATGGGCTTTCGACTTTCAAATAGTATATTGAAAGAAAGTCATACCATACATTTTGTAAATGAAATGAAAATTAAATTTTTTTTTATTTAGTGCAATAAATATTTTTTTAGAAACATGTTCTCAAAAAAATTAACGGATACTAAAAATGTTAATGAGAAAGACATTGATGGATTAAATTTTTTCGAAAAAATAAAATCTTTGCGATGTTTTACCAAAGAGCATATGTCACCTATTGATGTTTTGAATTATATTTATGAAAACAATCTTATCGGTACATTTCCAAATATTGCAATAGCTTTACGGATTTCTTTAACCCTGCCAGTTTCGGTGGCTACTGGAGAACGAAGTTTCTCAAAGCTTAAAATTATAAAAAAAACTACATGCGATCTACTATGGCTCAGGAGAGATTATCGGATATGTCAATTATATCCATAGAGAGCGAAATTATGGATTTATAAAGGAATTGATAGGAGCATTTGTAGCTGCTAAAGCTAAGAGAATCAATATTTGAATATATTTTCTAATTTTTATATTTTACTTTAAGAATTTTATATCAATTTTGCTTTGTTTTGTTTTTTAAAATTTATATAATAATAAAAAAAAATAATAATAAGACAAACGTGTTTTAATATTATAATTTTAAAGCTTTTCAGTTCGAAAGTCAAATTTCGAATACTATAAATGAGTATTTCACATTTTATTTGTAGCACTTTATAAGAGCGCAACAGAACCCCATAAAGGGGCGCCGAATTTCAACTTGAACAAGGGCGCTTAATACCCACGCGGCGGCCCTGACTTCAAAAATCATCTGATAATACTTCGGTTTGGTTTCATTATTTATATGATGAAAAGATTATGGTGGCACAATGTAAAAAATGTTCTAGAGTTATTAAAGAGAATGGAGGAAGTACAAGCGGACTCCATACACATTTAAAAACGAAACACGATACCAATTTGTTAAAGAGAAAAGAACCTAATTGCGATGAAGGTACAAATTTAAGCACAGTTTCTAAGCCCAAGCCATCAGGGATTTTAGATTATTTCGAAAAAAAAAAGATAATTTGGATGAAATTATAAGTAAAATGACAGCATTAGATGGTTTGCCATTTCGAGTGTTTTGCACTTCTACTGAATAAAGAAAATCACTATCCGCCAGAGGTTTTAAAAATCTACCCACATCGATTAATTCTATAAGAAGAACTGCTATAAAGAACAGTAACGGTGTCCGTAATTCTTTGAAACACGAGCTTAATACAATTAAAAGTAAATGGTAAAAAATTTAGCCTTACATTTGATGAATGGACGAGTGTAAGAAATAGACGCTATTTAAATATAAATATTCATTCTGAAAAAAAAATTCGGAACATAGGACTTGTACGTCTTAGGAAGTATGCCAGCCGAAAAATGTGTGGAGGGGTGCTTAAATCTAAATTAGCAAAACATGGATTATCCCTGAAAGAAGATATTGTATCTATAACGACTGATGGAGCAACAGTTATGAAAAAAGTTGGAAAGTTGAATGGTGCAAATCAGCAATTGTGCTATGCTCATGGAATTCAATTAGGAGTAATAGATGTATTATACAAAAAAAATAAGGAATAGAAGAATTCATATACTGTGGATATAGAAATTTTGGATTCCGACTTTGAAGAGAGTGAGAGTGGTACCAACAATGAAGATAATGACAATGTAATTGTTGGAGACATTGATAATGAGGATGAAATATTAACTCATCAAGAATTGCTTCCAATAATTAATAAAGTTCGAAAAATTGTTAAGATATTTAAACGTTCCCCTACAAAAAATGCCTTATTACAAAAATATGTACTAACTGAAAATAAAACGGATGTTAATATTAGACTAGCTTTCATGGCCCGGCGTTGCACGGGCTTATACCGAGGGTATAACTTAATCCCCATGTTAATTTCCTCCTTTTATTCTAACGCCAACACTTTTGTGGGGTTTGACGCGTACGATGTGAGTGCATGTCCCGTGAGTGCGTGTCATGGCTTTGTTGCTTAACATTTTCCCTTCTCTTCACAAATTCTCGATCCTAGTACCACTGAAGACCCGCAGTGTAGGGGAGCGATGCACGTAAAATCTGTCGAGAGCACAAACGTCCTCCCGTTGGTGTGGTGGTGTAGTTAGGAGAGGGGGTGCCAGCTCAGGTGTCGTCTGCGTCACTTGACCATGGTTCAAAATTACGTGGACCGTCCCCAAAAGGCCTCGTGTAGCTGAACAGTGGGACGTTAATATTCACTCAATCGAAAAGGCATTGTCCCTTGAACAAAAATTAGAATTAGCCGATATCTAAAAAAATTTCAACAAACCAAAATATTGTACAGAAATCAGCTATAGCCAAAACCATCCGACGAGAAATCAATTTATTTGAGGATGAAGGATTTAGAGGCAAATACTTGGAAAAAGTATATCGTGCATTGCTAACAGTACCACCGACTAGCGTAGATGCCGAGAGAGTGTATTCGACAGCCGGTAATTTTTGCACAAAATTACGTTCCAGGCTTAATGATAGTACAATTGATGCATTATGTTTTGTAAGATCACATTTCAAAATTTGTAATAGTACCACAGATTGAATAGTAATATTTGCCCTTTTTGTAATTAAAATAAATAAGATGTTCCTTACTTTTTTTTTTTGTGTGATTCTTAATCTACTGTTATAATTTATAAGTTACAAATTTATCCCGGTATTAAGTTCTAAGAAATACGGAATACCGGTATTGAACTTTTGGTCCGATATTGCAATCCCTAATAGCATCATAAGAAATATGTATAATACTCAACACAAAATCTTTTTCCGAGAGTAAAATCCATTAAAGACAAGTTTAAATTCGCATTATATAATTTTGTTTCGCAGCAATTGAGATTTGTCACAGGCATTTCCAGGACAGGGAGTGTATTCCATGGATGCATATAAAAAAGCAACCATTGTTATTTGTTCGTAGATGTCCATCCAAAAACGCCAGAAGAACAACATCTCCGTCAGTCTTTATTTCCAGATAGCGGAATGATTAATTGGGTTTTCGTTCCAGTAGAAAAATGAATCGACTCAATCGGCATGTTCATTCGCTGCATGTGCTGGCTGGTCCTACTGAACGAAAAGCTATTTTAAAGAACGCTTCAAACGAGCAAATAAACACTCTGTGCGAAACTGGTCAAAATTTATTATCAAAATAACATAAAAATTGCATGATTACAAAAGAGTGATACGATTACTAGCTGATAGGAGTGTTCCCATTTCTCGCAAACGTAAACAGTTCGCCACAAACAGGCAAGTTCGTGGATTTCTTGCGCTTGTTTAAAGCCTTATAGGTGGATTAGTCAGTAGACCAAAAGGAAAAAGAATATATAAGTGTATGGCTAAGAAGATGGCCTTAGCTAGTTTCAGAACATTACCAATTAAGCAGCCCGATTAGAGGACCCCATTTCGAGTTTGTTGCACGAAAAAGAAATTCCTGATGACGTAAAGCTAAATTGCTATCAGATTTCATTCCAAGAGCGATGCCCGAAACCGTTTAAGATTCTCCCTGAATTATTGGCAGGACCAGAGCTTCCAATACAAAATATGCGTGACATACCACAGGGAATCAATAGGATTGCAAAATATATAGGATATGTTGTACCCAAGGTACAGAAAAAATATATTTTATCTATTTTGGAAAAACTGAGCGATGCTAACTACACATTGAATGATAAAAACGAATTAGAAACAAATGGAAAACCAGAATATCACAGCAACGCAATAGATCTCTTCAGTTACGTAATGAAAAACGTACCAATGCTAGTTTTTCGAAGATTAAAATGCCTGCTGTTTTTAATGAAGAAATAGCAGAAAATGAAAGTAAAACACTTATCAGTAACATAATTATTGACACAGAAGTCCTTTAAATTTTTTTTACATCTTTGTTGCCCAAGATGTTTCCAAGAAGGTTTGCTGCTTTCTGAGGATTTTAGATAAGGTTTGTACTCAAATTTTGTTATTAGGTCTAAAAATTGAACTAGAAAACCCTGGGTAAAATACACAAAGAAAACTTTAAGCTGTCCTGAAGTAAATACAAGATTTTTTATGGTATGAGACAAATTGGTAAAGGTTTTTCTGCTGGGTTTAAATTATGTGGTAAGTTAAATTTACCCAGGCTCAGTAAAACTGTGTACACTAATCGTGAGAGCAAACTCATGTCTGTGATTTCAGAAGTTAATGAACTATCAATGCAAATGCAGCTTCTGAACTGTTAGTGCTACATCCTTCTAAAAAGAAAATAGTTGAATGTGGTGCTTCAGTTGATAGAACGTGGCAGCGTAGGGGTTACACTTCCATGGATGGGTGTGTCGTAGCTTCAATCAGTTGACACTGGTAAGGTAATGGACATTGAAATTATGTCGTCATATTGTCCCACCTTCAGAAAGATTTCTAAAATGCCTAAAAGCATTGAGTCGGAAACTTTTGCAGCAGATCACGTATGCCATAGCAATTTTTCAAGGTTCTGCATTAAAAATGGAAGCTGTTGGTGCTACTGTAATCTTTCAACATTCTATTGTGAAACGAGGCCTTAAACATGCACACTGTTATGGTGACGGGGATTCCAAGAGCTTTATCAGTGTCAAATATAATTATGGGAAAGATAGCGTCACAAAATATGAATGCATCGGTCATGTTCATAATAGAGTAGGTGCGAGATTGCGCAAACAAAAGTCAAAAAATAAAAATATGCCTGGTGAAGGCAAACTCGCCGACTCTTTTACTGCTTGATTGCAAAACTGTTATGGGATTGCTGATCGTAGCAATGTTGGACACCTCTCCGGTCTTCAATAAAATGTTATTGCGGCCCTGTTTCATTACTCATTAAGTGTCGAGAAACCCATGCATGCACAGTGTTACATCGGAAAAGACAGTTGGTGCTACTACCAGCGAGCACAATCTTGTAGCCAAAAGAAAAAAAGGTTTACCCAATGAAGTATTAAACATGAGTAAGCCTACATATTTAGAATTATGCATCTAAGAACTAACTAAATGCTTGCATGGCAAAACGCATAACTCAAATGAGTGTTTTAATAGCATTATATGGTAGAAAGTACCAAAAGAAGTTTTCGTGTGCCTCAAAGCTTTAAATTTTGGTGCATTGGATGCCGTTATACAATTTAATGATGGGTACAAGGGTTGTGTTGACATTTTTAAAAAACTTAAAATAACTCCTGGTTATTTTACTTTAAAATCATACAAAGATCTTGACGTTATTAGAATTAACGATGTAGAATGTCATTCAACACCTAATGTAAAGTAGCATAGAAAAGTTTTAAGAGCTACAAGGGGGGGGAATCAATGTTTTAGAGAGGAAAGAGGGTGTTATTTATAAATCAGGGGCATTTTAAGTATATCTAATTGGGTTTGATATTAAAAATTGCAGTTTAAAGTTTATTTCTGATTTATCTCAAAATGCATTTTTTTAACGTACTGGCATCTGACAATGTAAATATCAGAAAAAGTTGTGAACCAGATTACTTTAAATTTTACAGGTACATTTATTTTATAGATTTAAAGAACCCCTACCATTTCCATGATTATAAAGTTGATATGTTTTTAGTAACTAAGGTGTATATCATGTCTCGAAATAATATTTTAGTGATTTTTCAATGTTCATTTACTCGAACCTTGATAAAAAATTGCAATAATTTGATTATATCAGAAAAATAGCACCAGCCCTAAAAATTATTATGATAATCAACATGAAATTTACAGAAAAGTAATTTTTTTTTTACGTTTGAGTTATGTGCGTTATTCTATTTTTCAATTTAATTACTATTTTCACTGTGTTTTTCTCCCTAAAAAATTTTTTTTGTGCTATAAGTAAAATATTAAAAGTATTTTTCTTAGTTTGGAGTTATATTTCACCAGTAAAAAATATTTTAATAGCAAATATTACAGTTTCTCAAAAAATTTTTTTCGAAGGTGTACACATACCTTAAATAAGTATAAAGTCAATGTGCTCGTTACTGGTGCAATCAAAATAATAAGTTGAATGTTAAAAACATAGTTCATAGAAAAATAACATTACCAGACTTTGGTCAACGGATTCGAACCTTTCCTTCTACTGTCTAACATCAAATAGAACTGATCGAAACATCTTAAAAAAGCGAAGCAACAAACCAGTTGCATACGTCTAACATGTCTTCAGTCGAAGAGCTTAGACCACTTCTCACATTCCGTCTGAAACCCACGATCATATCTCAACCAACTTCGGTCACCTTAATACTTACACGAGCCAAGTATAAAATAGTTAAATTTGCATTGCAGTTGTTGCCAACCACAAATCACGAAACTCGCAAAAAGGTTGGGTTCGAATCCGTTTATTTACTTGAGATCATGGCGCGGGGATGGAAAAACTTAAGGACACCATAAGAATTCGGATCCTAAAATAAATTTCTGCATGAATCTTTCCAAATGTCTAACAAAAAGTAAGAGATTTGATGTGGCCACTAGAAAAGTTTGACATTTAATAAACGTAACGTAATAAACGCTTGACACTTAATAAAAAAAACATTTAAAAAATTGCTTTTAGTAAAGATGTTAAATTACGGTAGGTTTCAGTTATTTGCCACAAAAGTGAGAAATTTTTTATTAAAATTTCCGGTTGAAAATGCAAAATCTTGAGCCAACTTGGTGGGATAAGCCCACCCTCGTAGTTCCCATTCCCGTGGGAATCCGGGGATAATTTATATTCTATGTTACTCACTGATAACGTAGCTTTCCATTGGTGAATTTTTTTAAAAAATCGGTTAAGTGGTTTACGCGTGAAAGCGTAACAAACAAACAAACAAACAAACAAAAAATCGCATTTACAATATTATTAGGATACTGTGTGGACTTGTATTTCTTTTTATTCTTGTTTCTTCTTTTTTGTCGCGGCCGCGGTGGCCGAGTGGTCTAGGCATCGGATCATGGCTAGCGTGTCATGAGTTCGATCCTAGTACCACTAAAGATCCGCCGTGTAGGGGAGCGATGCACGTTAAATTTGTCGAGAGCTCAAACGTCCTCCCGTTGGTGTGGTGTGGTAGTTAGGAGAGGGGGTGTCAGCTCAGGTGTCGTCCGCGTCACTTGACCATGGTTCAAAATTACGCGAACCGTCGCCAAAAGCCCTCGTGTTGCTAATCAGTGCGACGTTAATATTCTCTCACTCACTCTTCTTTTTTGTCAATTTTCTCTGTTTCTCATTTTGTTAGCAGTTGTCTTGTAATCCACCATTGGAAATAAAAAAAAGTTTCTTAAGTTTTCAAAGAAATATTAAAATATTTTAAACTTAAAAAAAAACTGTAACGTCGAAGCATAAGGTAAAGTCAAATCGTTTTTAAAGGTATATTGAATTTTGGAATAAATGATTTTCTTTATCCATAGAAAATAAAATTTATTTGTAAAAAAATGTATCCAACATTTCCATGCACAGGAAAATTAAGGGCAGAATTAAACTAGCATAAAGTAATGAAAGAGAGAAAAACAACTGAATTTCAAAATTAATTACTAATGAGAAATTCAACAATTTCTATTTCAAGTGATAATCAATTCAAAAGGGAATTTTAACGCATTAAAATATTAGTTTGTAATATAAATAAAAAAAAGTAATGTAAAAAAGTTTCATTATGTATATAAAAATTATGAAAAAAAAAATTGATTTCATTTCCATCCTAATCTCGAAGTATGTAATATGATAATAACAATGTATTTTGTTTTTTTAGAATATATTATAGAAACAGGGGTGGAATTTAGATGTATCGATATTTTGATAAAAACTCCATCATAATTGTATCCTAGAACACAATAAACACTTAAATAATTAGATGGATTAACTGGAACACTGTAAAAGTTGCTTACATTTATACGACACAAGCTGTACCGAGTCACGCGTTGCTGTGGCTCAGTCTGGAAAGCACATGTTTTCAGTATGTTTAAACATTTACATTGGAGGTATGATTTTATATAAAAAAAATGTATAAATATATATACACAAAAATTTTTCCTCAACTGATATAATTTGTAATTTGTTAACCAAATACTTGAAGTTATTAAGGCTTATTTTTGTCCTTAAGTTATGAAACTAAATTTATTTACATTGTCTTCATAGTGGAGACCTCAAGTTTCAAGATATATTTTAAATGGCTCTACTCTGGATTCCTCGAGGGCAATGAGTTAGTTTTACAATGCGTATGGATATTTCTGTTAAATCAGAGATGTGTTCACAAATGCACATTTCAAACAATGTCATTTGGAAACATGAATTGTATTTCCTGGTGTTATATAAGAAATGTTTTGATTCCGCAGTATATCTGGTGAGCAAAGTTTTTAATGGCTCTGGTGGTTCTCCAAGTTGAGGCAGTTTTATTTTTCCAGTGGTACAAAACATTCCTTTTGTTTCTTCCTTAAATTTTAGAGCACTGAAAAAAGTATACACTTCAGTCATTGTGCTGATGTGAACATGCTGCATCAACCTATAATCTTCCACTGGGTTGTTCCGGAATGCAAGGTGACTGTTCTTGTGTGATTGCTCACTACAAAGTCATGTTTGACGCTGATGTGCTGTGTTTCTTGTTGACAACTTTCAGCCATTCGCAACTTATTGTGTTCCTTTTGTTGAGCAGATCTGATGTTCCTTTTGTTGAGAACAGAGCAGATCTAAAGTTACAAAACACGAATGATGTGCTCGCAAATGTGCATCCTCAAGTCTAGCTGCATGTTGCTCTGCTGCGCCCTCAGCATGTGTTTGTGCCATTTTTGTTTGTTTTTCTCGTTTGCTGATGCCCGTTCTTTCTCAGTTTGATGTGCAATTACACTCGTTGGACTACTTTTGTCTTGCGAGTATGATGACCTAAGTTTGATTTCCTGCGAGGCATTATTTTTATGTAATGAAGCCAACGGACTTCACTTAAAAAATAAGTTAAAACAAAAATATATAAGATTTGAAAACATTAAAAAAGAAGGGGGGGGGGGTCAGGAATAAAAAGAAAGGGAACAAATAAAAAATGCTAATGAAATATTTAACTTCAAACGAACATCAATTGGCACAGATCAAATCCGACGCAATGAGAATCTGAAGATATTTTCAGTCGATTATGCAAGGAAAATTTAAATATAAACACGTATTTCACAGCAGAAATCTATGACAGTCTTGATAATGAAGGAAGATTTTTACAATTCACAATTCGATTAATACTACTAATTGTTACCAAAAAATTTAAGGGCCTATCTTTAAAACAGAGTGGGTTATATGCAGACACAAACTGCTTTTCACATGGAAAATTATTTGTTGTCTAGATACTTAAATATTAGCATCACCGCAGCTAAATTACCGCCATGCAAATCACACCACTTTCCATCAAAATCTGATTTTTTTTCATAAAAAAATTTTAGTATCTTTTTTGTTTAGATATTAAGGTGCAATACGTGTGACAACAATTATGTTTCGGTGATGCTGATACATAAGTACCGTTGTGTGTTCCAGAGCAGCAGTAACCAATTGCTGATCCGTGAGAAATTTTGGATGGCCATCAGAAAAATTGGGACATTATTTATACTTTTATAAAGATACTGTTTAAAAAAAGATAAGAAACAAAACAACATATTATGGAACATACTTCATTAAAAACTTTTAGTTACCACTTCTAACGAAATTCCTGAGTTTAGCAATTTTTTAGCTGTATTTTCAGATTTCCCATCGAAATTTGAAAGTCAGTTTTCGTAACCATAAAAAATTGGCGGCAAAACACTTCATTCTGTTGATTGTTATTGCTTATCATGAAGTTTATTTTCAGGGGTACGGAAGCGTAAATAAAGGCATGTTGTTGCTGTTGCTTATGCCACCTGGTCGACAGTAACATCAGTTCAAGGTCCACAAAATTCATCGCGGCTAAGGGCTAGAATTTTACGGCTGTCGTTAGCCTTAGCTTTGAGCCCCATTAAGGTGACATCACGATTTTGCTCTGTACAACACGATAGATGGCGACACCATCAGGACTCACTGATTTAACGAGCACGTTCTCCGTGTGCACTCGGAGGATATTTGGTGGCATCGGGCATCGAACCCAGGCCTTCCGGTCTGGAGACCGATGCTCTGACCACTAGACTAACCAAAGCTATAGTGGTCCGCAACATAGAGGTCAATCCAATTAACGGTCCGCAAATCATAAAGTTAGAGATTAAGTGGCTCATGAAGTGCTAAAGGTTGGCAACTACTGTTCTAGAGTAGGCACAGCAGATCATTTCTGTATCTGCACAGACACAATGAAGCAATACAAAATCTCTACCCATAAGCATTGTAAAATTAACCCTTTGACCTCAAGAAGAGCCATTTTAAATTTATTTTCAAACTTGGAACCTCCCCACAATGTAAATAATTTTATATTCATAACATAAGGACAAAGAAACCATAATAACTTGGAGTATTCAGTTAACAAATTACAAATAAAATCTGTTTATATATAGAAAAGTTTTGTTTATGTATATTCACACATATTTTTTATTAAAAAAAAAAATCATACCTCGGAGCAAGCGGTTAAAGATATTAGAAATGTGTGTGCTTTCTCTTTTCTTTATTTTTAACCAGACTGAGCTAAGGAACGTGCGGCTGGGTACAGTAAGCTATACAAACTTAAATGTTAAAAAGCTATTAAAAACAAAATAAAATTTAATATTTTGATGAAATTACAAAAAACAGTTCCAAACAAAGGTACTATTGCAACTTTGTCAATCCTGATTTTGTATGTGCCATATACGGTGAATTGGCAACCATGTGCTTCATTTTATATAATGTCGCCAAAACGCGGTTGCGATAATACGTAAATGCCAAAACAAACACAAAATATACATCAGAAAATCTTAATTTTCCCATTTGCATTTCACAGTAACATAAAATAAAATTTTGAAATCACACAAATTAGATCCTTTGTGAGTAAAAATGTCATTGCCCCAACTTTTAGAAATTTCAACAACTATTTAATAGAAAAACTCACAGCCAAGTGCAAAAAAATATTATTATTGAGTACAAACCGGCATAGAATGGTTTTCCCTTATTGAATGCATATTGCAGTATTTGGGGATATGTATCTTTTGATTTTAGGTAAATGCCCAGCTAAAAAAACGTAAGTACCAAGAAATAAATAATATATATTACTTTAATTTAGAATCACTGGAGAAAGATAAAATAGGGTGGAAGATTTCAATCGGCACGCTACTCGTTTGTGGAGAGATTTTGAAATCACGCCAAACAGATCCATAGCGTACAGAAGTAAAATTTGTACTTTATGTATAAAAATTATCCAAAGTATATATCCCGAGCTTAAAAATAAATTGGAAAACGAAATACTCAATACTAATGTTAATTGACATAAAAAGAACTAAACTGTCTTTATCAATGCAAAAGCATAATTTGAAAAAATAATTACAATCTTACGACCACCCAGTGCCCATTTAAGCTCATTTCGGACCCTGGATGCAGAAAATCTACGGGCCCCCTTTGCACTGGCGGATCGAAATTTATTATCAGAAAACCTGGTTAAGTCCAGCTTATCCGGGCCCTTTCTCGCCCCTGGGTACTCGGCTGAAGCGCCTAATGGATAAATCGGCACTGCGACCACCTGCTTCCTCAACACATATTTGAGCCATATATCTGTTTTACTCGTTCACTGATGCCTATTCCAATTTGTTAAGCAATTACCCCTCACACTGTTTTTGCTTTGCCAGTATCATGACCTAAGCTTGATTTTCTGCCATGTTGCACTTAAAGAGAAAGTTTAAACAAAAAGTATGAAATAGCAAAAAAGCCCTAAGTGGGTCTTGTGTCCAAATTCCTTTGGAGCCCATTTTCAGATATGAGCACAATATTAGTGGGATTGTAGTAACACTTGTTGGGACCCCTGTAGCTTGGGGAACCCTGCATCATTGATACGGCTGATACAGCATTAGCTATACGTCCCTGACAAAAGCAAACCGTAATAAATTCAAATATTTTGTTAAAAAACGACTGATGGAATCTGTTTAAGAAAGTTATAACAAACTTAAAAAGCAATCAAAAACAAAATATGGTTCAATACTTTTTTTTAAAACATTTATAAACCCCGTGCACCACCGAACGTATAACAAGGGAGTAAACAACACAGACAGAAGAAAGGATTACAACACAAACATCCATGCCTTCTCCGGGATTCGAACCCAGTCCCTGTGGCACCGCAGTCAGCTTCACTGACCACTATACCGGATGGGCGGCGGTTCAATACTTTGAAGACTCAAAATTTGTGTCAGGAAATCTTAATTTTGCCATTTGTATTTCAATAGTAACATCAAATGAAAAGTCCTTACATATTATCGCAACCTATTAGCGACATTGTATAAAACGAAGCACATGATTGCCAATTCAGCCCGTACAACACATGTGAAAATGGAATTGCCAACTTGGCGAATTATTTTGAACGTTGACGATTGTTGCGACAGTACGCAAGTATCAAATGAAATTAAAAAAATTTTGTGTTGTTGTTGTCGTGTCCTTCTCGCAGGGAAGGAATGAAAGTTGCCATTTTTAGGAGTGTAGGTATTAAGGAAATAATTCTTAGTTCAGCAACTTCAATTTATTTACCATTTAAAAATGGAATACATTTCAAAGTAGTTATTAAATTACACATCTCCTAAAAGTGGTGGTGGTCGATAGGTGGTGTCGCCATCTATCGTTAAGAAGTCCAACCTGTCTCACAGGCAATGGTGTGGCGGTTGTGGAGTACTGCCGTCGCTAGATGACATTGGTAGCGGAGAGGAACCAACAGAGCGCCGAGGGAAGAAGTGAAGAGAGACTGAGGCGCGTGAAGTAAAGTAAGCGATTAAAAATATTATCTGGCAGTTCGTCATTAATTTTCATTGAGAGAGATGCAAACGGTAAACATCTCCGCTATCCAGACTGTTAGCACGAGCAGGCGATAAGGCAATCCATTTAAAATTAAAACTTTAAAAATATTTTTAGGAGAAGTGTAATTTAATAACTACTTTGAAATGTATTCCATTTTTAAATGGTAAATAAATTGAAGTTGCTGAACTAGGAATTATTTCCTTAATACCTACACTCCTAAAGTGGTGACCCTGCAACGAGTGACGAACTGCCAGATAATATTTTTAATCGCTTACTTTACTTCACGTGCCTCAGTCTCTCTTCACTTCTTCCCTCGGCGCTCTGTTGGTTCCTCTCCGCTACCAATGTCATCTAGCGACGGCAGTACTCCACAACCGCCACAGGTAGCCCCCCACCAGCGATAGCGAGTCTTTTAGCTATACTTTGGGTTAAAACGTACTCTGCGACCGGAACGGGTTGTGGTTTCTTGTCTACTAGCGCTTTCTCTCGGCTTTTCTTGTCCCGACTCTGGAATTTCCTCTGGTTGCAGAGACACTTTTTCCTTCAGGTTGACTTCCACTGGGAAGTCCTCCGACTCTTTGGGGATGTAGGCAGGCTTCAGTCTATCGATGCTCACCGACACCTCCTTTCCATGTCTCACAATCCTGAACACCTTTTCTGTACGGTCGACAACTTTATAGGGACCTTCGTATGGAGGTTGCAAACCTTTTCTGAGGGAGTCTGTACGCAGAAAGACATGGTTGCATGTGGCCAAATCCTTGCTCACGAAGATTGTCTGTTGACCATGATGTCGGATCGTTGAGGGTGAGAGAAGATGCATTGACTACCTGAGTCTCCCCACAAAAGTAACAGGATCTGCGCTTGATTTTGATGGGCATAGAAATTCACCCGGAAGCCTGATAGGAGCTCCATAAATCATCTCCGCAGTTGTGGCCTGTAGATCCTCTTTCCAAGTGCCACGGAATCCCATTAGTATGGTATGCAATACTATGGTCCACTGAGAGTTTCCGTGGGCCATTATAGCCGCTTTCAACTGCCGATGAAATCTCTCTACTTGGCCGTTTGCGGCTGGATGATATGGAGTTGTGTGTTGCCTCTCTGTGCCTAATAACTGCGACAGAGCATGAAACAGAGATGCCTCGAACTGCGTTCCCTGGTCAGTCGTTAATCTGAGAGAAGGACCGAATCTGGAGATCCAACCAGTGTAGAAGACTTGGCCACGGCCTCTCCTGAAATCTCCACCATTGGAAACGTCTCCGTCCACTTGGAGAACCGGTCCACACAGGTAAGGCAGAAACGAAAACCCTCTGATGGTGGCAGGGCACAAGATCAATGTGTACATGTTCAAAACGAGAACTAGGTATCTCGAACTTTCCAATTTCACTTCTTGTATGCCGAAATACCTTTGAACGTTGGCACTGTAACCAAGTACGAGCCCATAAGGCAACATACTGTCTCATTGCCGACCACACGTATCGCTTAGCTACCATTTTCAGGGACGCTCTTATTCCTGGGTGCGAGAGTGCGTGCAAATTGTTGAAAATTTCCCGTCTGAAACTCTCTGGCACAAATGGAAGAATGTGATCCGTTGACACGTCACAATGGAGTGTGATTGGAGGCTGTCCCACGGGGAAAGGCTGCAGCACTAAGGAGGTTGGACAAGAGCCAGCCAAAATATCCTGCAATTGGGAATCTTTCTGCTGCTCTCTAGCCATCTTGCTGAAATCGACTACAGATGGTGTGTTGATGGTTGAGATGTGAATGCGCGATAAGGCGTCGGCCATCACATTCTCAGATCCTTTCAAGTACCGAATGTCTGTCATGAACTGCCCAATTAGATCCAAGTGTCGGAGTTGTCGCGGAGTGCATTTGTCTTCCTTCTGCTTAAATGCATACACCAGAGGCTTGTGGTCAGTAAAAAGAATGAAACTCCGTCCCTCCACCATCTGCCGAAAGTATTTAATGGCCATGTAAGCTGCCAGCAGCTCTCTATCATACGCACTGTACCTCCACTGTGCTGGAGATAGTCTTCGAGAAGAAAGCAAGAGGTTGCCACCATTTAGAAGTCTGCTGGTGGAGTGCATCACCTACTGCTGTGTCTGATGCGTCCACCACAATGGCAAGTGATGCATCTGCTGAGGGGTGGTATAAAACCGTGGCCTCTGCAGGATCTTTTTTGCACTTCTCAAATGCAACAGCAGATTCCTCAGCCCATAAAATAGGGGTCCGGTCATTCTTTTTGGCTCCCTTTAAATAGTTGTTTAACACTGCTTGTGTTCTCGCAGCGTGGGGTATGAAACGCCTATAGAAATTGAAGATTGCCAAGAAACGTCGAAGCTCCTTCACGGTCTCGGGTTTGGGAAAATATGTGATTGCCATGACCTTCTCTGGTAATGGGGAAATGCCTTCTGAAGTCACTAAGTGCCCCAGAAATTTAACTGAAGTTTCGCCGAGCACACACTTAGAGGCATTTAGCACCATGCTGTATTCCTCGAAACGTTGGAATACTTGTCTGAGATGGCTTAAGTGCTGATCTTCATCCTCAGATGCGACTAGCACATCATCAAAATATGGCACATAAAAATCCATCCCTCTCAAAACCTGATGGATGAATCGTTGGAAAGTGGCAGCAGCGTTCGAAAGTCTGAAAGGCATATAAATAAACTCGAACAAACCAAAGGGCGTTGTCACAGCAGTTTTTGGAATGTCCTCTTCCCGCACCGGAATCTGGTGATATGCCATTGCCAAATCTAGAGTTGAAAAAATTCTTTTTTTGTCTAGAACCTGTAAACAGTCCTGAATGTGAGGCAACGGATACCGATCAGGAATTTTTGCCTCGTTGAGTTATCTAAAATCTCCACAAGGACGCCAGTCTCCATTACTTTTAGGAACCAAGTGCAGTGGAGATGCCCAACAGCTGCTTGAGGGTCTACAAATTCCGGTGTCCACAAGAAACTGAAATTCCTGCTTTGCTGCCTTTAGCTTGTCCGTGTGTAATCGTCGTGGCTTGGAGAAAATCGGAGGTCCTCTTGTTACTATTGTGTGCTTCACCTCGTGCCTAAGCTTCCTAGGGGTTGAAACAGCTTCAACAAGATATAGGAACTCAACGAGCAACCGATGAAATTTGGTGTTGCCATTGACTGCCTCGATTCCAGAATTGTTCCCTTGCTGTACCATGCCCTGCGTGTGCAACTTTGTCAACGAGTCCACCAGGCAACCATGACGAATGTCAACAAGCAACCCATAGTGGCGTAGGAAATCTGCCCCTATTATTGGTTGCGAGACTCCGGCAATAATGAATGGCCATTTAAACACCCTGCGAAGTCCGAGATCAAGGGTTACAAGTTTCTGACCGTAGGTCGAGATGACGGTCCCATTTGCTGCGAAAAGTTGGAGAGAAGCAGGTGGAAGATGCTTCGATACCGTGATCAGAGGGATTACCGAGACGTCAGCCCCAGTATCAATCAGATATTTTGACCGGGAAGTCCTATCCGAGAGATATAACCGGTTGATCACCATCGTGCCGCCACTCGATGGGTCGAGTGACGGCCGCTCTAGTTTTCCGTCTGGAAGAAACATGGTTTTCTGCACTTTGTAGAACGTTCCTTGAAACGCCTGTGGTACCAACAATGCTTATGAGCCCCGGATTCCCTGCTGGGTGATCGGCGATGGAAACGTCCTGCTGGTCCACATGAGCTTGATCGTTCTTGGGTCTCCAAGCGAGACAGGTGTGACGAAATCTCCATCAGCATGGTTTTTATGTCTTGGTTCTCGGCGTCGATCACGTGAATCGAAGAAGTAGAGGCTGCTACTGCCATGACTCCATCCGCCATTTCAGCCAGTTTGTCGAGTTGGTCATTTGAAATGGCCAAAATCAGTTGCACGTGAGTCGGCAACCACTGTATAAATAGAGACTTAAGCATTTCCTCAGATATTCTACTACTCGCCTTGCTCCTCATCTCCAACAACAGACGAGAAGGCTTACGATCACCGAGCTGCATCCCTGAAATCAGGCCACGTAAGCGATGTTCTTCTGTTTCAGCATATTGCGAACAGAGTCTTGTTCGGAGAGCGGTGTACGGCTTTACTACTGGCGGGTTTAAAATTATATCTCCAACTATTCCCAACTCTTCTGGCTGTAACGCAGATACCACATGGAGAAATTTAGTGATCTCCGTCGTGATTCCTGCTAAAACAAACTGGCTCTCCAATTGGCTGAACCAGATCTCGGGATTCGCCCGCCAAAACGGCGGTACTTTTACTGAAATACGTGCAATGTTGGCAGCAGGAGAGCTCTCTTCCTCAGACATGATGAGCAGAAATAATATACAAATATTGATCGTAAAGTATAAAACTAGCACCACAATAGTTCGTTTACTTTTAAAAAAAATCCTTTACGCCAAGTCAGTAGATTGCTGGTTATCACTTACTACGTTGCATATTCCACTATGCTAAAACTGTGGAGGTGTAGATAGGTGGTGTCGCCATCTATCGTTAATAAGTCCAACCTGTCTCACAGGCAATGGTGTGGCGGTTGTGGAGTACTGCCGTCGCTAGATGACATTGGTAGCGGAGAGGAACCAACAGAGCGCCGAGGGAAGAAGTGAAGAGAGACTGAGGCACGTGAAGTAAAGTAAGTGATTAAAAATATTATCTGGCAGTTCGTCACTCGTTGCAGGGTCACCACTTTAGGAGTGTAGGTATTAAGGAAATAATTCCTAGTTCAGCAACTTCAATTTATTTACCATTTAAAAATGGAATACATTTCAAAGTAGTTATTAAATTACACTTCTCCTAAAAATATTTTTAAAGTTTTAATTTTAAATGGATTGCCTTATCGCCTGCTCGTGCTAACAGTCTGGATAGCGGAGATGTTTACCGTTTGCACCTCTCTCGATGAAAATTAATGACGAACTGCCAGATAATATTTTTAATCGCTTACTTTACTTCACGCGCCTCAGTCTCTCTTCACTTCTTCCCTCGGCGCTCTGTTGGTTCCTCTCCGCTACCAATGTCATCTAGCGACGGCAGTACTCCACAACCGCCACACCATTGCCTGTGAGACAGGTTGGACTTCTTAACGATAGATGGCGACACCACCTATCTCCACCTCCACAATTTTGGCATAGAACTAAAGGAGAGGGAAATATTCTCCAGCCCCCTGCACTCGTGGTTTCTGCTGCAACCGCCCACAAGACTTTCGGACCCACTGATTTAACGAGCACGTACCCCGTCTATACTCGGTGGTATTTAGTGGCATCGGGCATCGAACCCAGGCCCTCCGGTCTGGAGTCCGAGGCTCTAACCATTTGGCTACCCACGGCCCCAAAATTTTTTTCTAAAACAGAGGGGAGAAAACATTTTTATTAAAAACACCGTCGATTAATTTTACCAAATTAAAATGTCGCCAAGTGGGAAAAAATATTGTGTTAAAATTATGCACAGAACGGTTTATAAACATTGAATGCAAATCGCGGCATTGGGCGACGTCTTTTGATTTGTGGTAAATGGTCAATGGATTAAAACTTGGTACCAAAAAAAACATACAAATTATACAATGAATTAATTTAATTTAGGATTATTGGAGAAAGATAAAATAGAGGCGGAAAATTTCAATGGGTACGCTACTCGTTTGTAGAGATCAGGTGGCCAGTCTTATGTTATTGTCAAAACTATAAGAAGTTTTAACAGCCATTAGGCAGAAAAATAAATAGCGTACAGAAATCAATAGAAATTTCAACTTCGCTTAGTAAAGAGAAATAAATTTAGCTTACAATTACAGAAACAACATGATGTAAAATATGTTGTTGCTTATGCCACCTGATCGACAGTAACATCAGATCAAAGTCCACGAAATTCATCACGGCTAAGAGCCAGAATTTTACGCCTGTCGTTAGCCTAAGCTTCGATGTAAAATATAACCAAAACCGTAAACATCCTGCGATAATGCTATCCGATTGTTGGCAAAACTACAAAACAAAATTTGAGTTGTTGAATAAATAATTTTTAAAAAATTGATTTATTAGAAAAGTAATCCTAATTACATTTAAAAAAAGGATAAATATGGCATTCAATAAACATAACTATAGTAAAAAAATATGTATTACTCCAGAAAAAACTGTATATAAAGAATAAATTTTCGCATTCAGAGAGAAACGTGACATCATATGACGTCATAACACCAAAAAATCATTTAAAAATTAAATTTTTAAAAAATTAAGAGTGAATTACGAAATAATAAGAGCATAAAAACCCGTCCGGATTTAAATGCACCGTTATGTCAAAATTTCACAGGAAATGGACTTTCGGAAATTTACTGTTTTGAACAAACACACACATTTACATTTTTATATAGATAAAAAAATAATTCGAAAACAAAGAATTACTTTCTGAGTTTCAAATACAAATGATTTTAACATATAAAATGTGAGTTTACCTCAAAAAATGGTTTTGAATCAACGAAATTGTAGCTATCTGCATCAAATAAAATACTGCAAGAAACGTACTTGAAAAGATGAAGAAAAGCAGACTCCATTAATTCTTCAGTCAACAGAGTTAGTAAGTGACAGATATTATTTTGAGACCTAAATTGGAATAATATTAACTTTAAATATTAAATATAATTATAGCATAAAAAATATATAATATTCCATAATAATAATATTTGAAAATGCTTTAACAAGTTAAATGATTTGTTTTTATAAAACATGAAACAATTAAGTAAAATGTGACATTATAAATTTAATTTAAAATATATATACATAAAAAGTATTCCTAAACTGTGATTTGTATCCAATTTTGGAACTAGTTTGATATCACGGGGCAAGGCGCCAAACACTGCTTGGCACCATAAAGAATCACTCCAAGCAGCGCATGTTGTTGGAATGAAATCCAAGATGGCGGCCTAGCGGTAAGACTCGTCACGAAAATAATTTTAAAGAACTGTTTTGAAATAAATTAAAATCTATTTCAAATGAAGAATACAGGAAGAGATTGAAACTAACCAAAATTAATAAATAATGAATATCAATATAATAAAAAAATCATATTTACTAATAGCAATATTATACAGTATACAATAATCTTATAATTCATATTCATATAATATTATATATTAAAAATTATTATACATTCATATAGTATAATTTAATAATAATTATTTTATATAATAATAATCATATGATATAATTTAATGGTTTTTATAAAAAAGAATAATCGTATTGTAGTATAATAAGAATAGTACATATATAAGAATACTCATTTAACATTATAAATAAATAACAAAATAACAATTATTACAAATAACGAATATTATATTATTACACATAATAATAATTGCATTTTTATGTTATATTATATATTAATAAAACAAGATATCAATCATTGGCATGGCCAAGTAATTTTAGCGCGTTTTTCACATGTTGTATTTTACAATAATGCAACTAATGAACTTTTTACTAACAGAAAGTAGTGTACTGTACCACTCCTTTAAATGTACTACTATTGAGCTGAAAAGAAATAATGACACAAATCTGTATCAGCACTATAAAAAAGCAAAACTAGCGAAATTCAGGAAAATTTGTAGGAAAATTCGGGAAAACTATGGGAAAATTTAATACGATTCGGCTCATCTAGGGCACAAATACGACTCAATGCCGAAAACCCGAGATCAATGGGTTGCTTAATGGCTGAGAAAAAGGTACGACAAAATATGGAACGAAGACGAAATTTGCGTCCTAATAGCGCTTTTGTTCCACTACGTGAAAAACGCGTTAATAATTACATAATATATATTAAAATTGATAATGAATAGCAATTAAAAAGTACTGAAAACTTGCTATGTTCCAAAAACTGCAAGTTTCTTCAACGAATTTCATCGAACAAGGAGCGTTAAAAAAACATTTTTAAAAAGGTAAAATAAAATGAAAATAAACGATTTACAGCAATAATTGAAAATACAACACTCATTCTTTTTTAAAAAATATATCCTAGTGCTAACTAATGATATTAGAAATATCTATATTCGAAAATAGCATGAAATAAAACAGAAAACTGAAATAATAGCTTGATTCGGAATTGCAATGAAAATGGTTAAATTGTAAAAGAAATCGAATTAAAATCGTCTGAAATTAATAGGATTACCGCGGGAACGAAACCAATAAAAATTATTTCTAATATACATTATCTCCATGGCAAGCACATCTCCAGACGATAAAAATATCAAGATAACGCTATGGACTAAATTCATGACGGTCACATGATAATATAAACACGCGTTCTACATTGAATTCAAAACGCACAGTGAACTATAGCTCGTATTTTTTATTCTAATTGTAAAACTTAGGTAAAATTTCAAATTGCATCATTGGGTAAAGATGCTCAAGAGTTATAAAAAGAAATTTCTGCAAAAAGATTTTAAAATTAAAGAAAAAAAAGTCTTGTTTTATACATGTACTTTTAAATAAAGTGACAAATATTAATTTTTTTAAAAAAAAAAAGTTTCTGTAAAAAGCGTCATTTGGCAACAACGAAGTGCATGAACTGATTTGCTGAAAATAGATAAATGCATTTATCGTGACTATGACGTCACATGTGTTTTTGAACTTTATTGGCTAAAAAGACGTGGTTTAAAATTATTATGTGATTATGACGCCACATGAATTTAGTAATGTTATCACCCATCTTGGCGAACATAAACAACTTGGCGCCTGGCCCGTGATATGAAACTAGCACCCCAATTTTTAACTCATAAATGAAAATATAAAACTATCATCCTATACTTGACTGAGAATGTAAAACATCAAAATAAATCTTATAAAATACATTCCTTTATTAGTTTTCTTTAAACAAATTCTTTCTTTTTTCTTATTTATTTCTAAATGAAAGTTAACAAATTCTTTTCTTTAGCTTTTAAATAGTTAAAAAAAAAAAAAAAAATGAAAATATGACAAAATCTAAAACTGAAATAAATTATCATATAACATATAATTTCCTTTCAATTAATATATTCAGTTGGTAAAAAAGAATTGTTTTGATTCAATTTATAATCTTATCTTCCTCATTATAAATTCTACATTACTATCACTGATAATTTTTTAGCAGTAATCTTTTGTTTTATATATTTTTTCTTTCTCAGTGAATACAGGTTTATAAAACATAAAGAATGCGTAAACAATGTATACTTTTCGATATAAATATCTACTTTTTTGATTTTTGTCAATTTTCAGCAAAAATATTTTTTTTATCTAGGTATAGTATCATTTACTTAATGCAAAAAGTAAGCATTTTGTTAACCAACTGCCAATTAAGAGTAGAATAAAAAAAATATATTAATTTTAAAAATTGTTAATAAAATAAGTATTTAAATAATCTTCAGGCTCAATTATATGTTTCATGCATTTTCATTCATGAAAATGAATATTTATTGACAGGATATATGCTCTGTTTATCATTTACTTTTTGAAGAGTTATTGGCAATTTAACAAAAAAAATCAATGCAATTGAGGTTTTACTTAAAAGAATTTACTTACTCACACACTAATCCTTTCAAAATATCACAGTAACCCATTAATCTATCCTTTAAGAAAGCAGCATTATTGATAGCAATGTATTCATAAAAAATGATGCAAGTATCATTTGTATGTCCAGCAACTTCTTTTAAATGCTGAATTAGATTAATTACATAAGATTCGAGAGTATGATAAAATGAAGATTTGAAGGAAAGAAAGGAGTCGCAAGAAGTATGTAACACAGGTAAATATTTTTCTAATGTTTCAATAGTATTGAATGTACTTTGCAGCAGAATATTAGTCTTCACAGATTCCGAGGTAAAATGAGTTGTTTTATCAGGAATCAGTAGATCCCTCCATTGTTGATGTTTTAAAACAACCTTTTCTTTTTCAATGAGAGTTTTCACAATATTTTCAATATCATTCTGTAGTGATCGTTGAAGGTAACTCAAATATCCTTTTTCAACAATAGTAAGCCTGTAAGAAATATTAAAACGTAATGGAATTTAATAGAATGGAATTAATTAATCTAACTCTTGGAAATTCATAAAAATCTTCCAGATTACATAGAATATTATGTATACATGCATTCAAAAATAATACAAAGAAATATAAAAGAGAGAGAGGGGGGGGGGAGACATATATTTATAAAATATTTCAAAACAAGCTTAATAAAGGCTTTTAAAAGTAAATGATTTAAAAATAAATTGATTTTGCTGTTTGAAAAAATTTGGTAATAAAAGTAGCCTTTTCAATATCGAATTAAAAATATGACATTTTCCAATAAATGCAATTAGGTTTCCTCATTTTGCATTACATCAAAGGTAAATAAAATTAAAATTAATCTGTATATAAAAATAAGGCTATTTAAACACAGACAAAAAATTTACATATATTGTTTATTTACATTTAATATGTTTTGCTTTTAGAACATATGTAATATTTTATTTTTAAACATAGTTTTCACCTATGGATTTATTTCACATGCATCAATAAAAATGGTATTTATATAAAAGCAAAAGCTATCGTATATCAATATTATTTACAATACTGCAGCATTTATCTGATGAAAGTTTTTGTTCAAGTCATTCCAGTCTCTCTAGTAGAAATTATTAAAAACTATACATATATATATGTTGCAGGGAAATAATGGAATTAGGAATTTGATCAAACATCTAAATAAATTTAAAAAAAAAAACTTTTTTAAGAACAAGCTTTTATTTAAACGTTCTAAAAAGAATAAAATAAACTTTTCCTTTAAAACTTTTTTTACTATCAACTTATAACGTCATTACACAATTTATATGATATAAAAGCTTGTCGCGAGATTTACCTGTGTAGATAAACAAGTAAAATAAATAACTTTACCTCAATGATTTTAATTTTTAAACATTCAAACTAAGTAAATACGAGTACTTAAATATTGCGACAAGCTTTTATATCATATAAATTGTGTAATGACGTTATAAGTTGATAGTAAAAAAAGTTTTAAAGGAAAAGTTTATTTTATTCTTTTTAGAACGTTTAAATAAAAGCTTGTTCTTAAAAAGTTTTTTTACTTTTAATTTATTTTTTTACTTTTTAGTTATCGCTGGACAGGTTTCTCAGCCTGTTCTACTCATTCAACGCTGGTTCACCATCCCTGATTTAGCAGAATCAATTCTCGCAAAAAGGGTATTAGACGAAAAACACAATTTTTTTAAATATGTAATTTTCCGTCAATCTTCGTGCAGATCTTGGGTAATATTGTTCTACACACGAAAAAAAGGTTTCGTGAAATTATCTTAATAAATGACGAAGTTATTAAATGTTTAATTAAAATTTTGACTATTTTTTGAAAAATCTTAAAGAATATATTATTTATTTGAAATATTTTGAAGGTAAGAGATATATTTCTCTAACATATTAGAAGAAAAATCTAGTTATTTATTAAAAAACTTCAAAAAGCATTTAAAAATTTGTATTAATCAATAAAATGCTTAAAAATCAAAATGCATGTTGTAATCAAAAAAGAAAGTTTTATCAACTAATGATAATATTTTGCTGGACATTGGATATCTTCTACGTAAGAATCTATTTTTTTAATTGCTCAGGTCATCTTTAGAAACTTGATTTGAAAAAATAATTAACCATCGCATTATTTTTATACAGTCAAACCTCCATGTAACGAACCTCTATTTTGGGAATTTCTCTATTTTAAGAACTTTTTCCTGGAACCAAGCACATATTACTCTTTTCTTCGTAAAATAACTGCAAACAGCGAAGTGCATTTCCTATTTAACGAAATTTTTCTTCTCAGATTCGTTTTTTTTTTCTCTCCTTATTTTTAAAATATTTCAGGTCATTTTGCAAATTATTCTCTTTTGGCACATTTTATGGATATCAATAACCTTGAGCTGGTTTTACAATGTACCTAACTCATCTAGAAAAACAAAATTGCCGTAATTTTTCAAAAAAAAAAAAGTCAAATAAAATTAACAGATTCTATTTGTAATTAAATTTAAGGACACATGTCGTAGTGTGTGTTTAGATTACTGGTGATAAAATGAGGTATATTTAAATTACTTGTAGGCTTATAAAATTAGAAAATTGCTTTAAAAAATTCATTCATTTTAATATAAAATTATTTTTTTAATTGAAAATACATTGCATTTCTGGATAATATTTTTCTCTTATTGTTTTCCTAGCGGATTCCTTTTTGATGGGTAAGATATATAAAAAAAAAATGATCCTTCCGATTCTGTAATTATTTTTTGTCTCAGTTTCATAGATTAAAGTTAGATAAATTTTTTAAAGAATGTATACAATACTCCATCTCAGTTTAACTTGGCAGCGTTGAAAAAAGTATACAATGTACCAATCCACTTGAAAAATAGCTCTACTTTTTTTTTATTTAAATCCAAAAAATAGATAGAAATTTGTAAAAAAATTGCATACGTTGTAGAAATTAGATAATTTTTACGTTGTAGAAATGTAATTATTTTTTAGACAAAGTTAATTGATACAGTCAATAGCGCAACGTTTTGAAGATATCAGCTTCAAAATTGAGTTGCAAGATTCCACCCGAAAAAATTACATACATACATACATTGTAAGTTAAATAACAGCTTGTAATAAAAATATGATCAATTGAAGCAAGATGTTAAAATAACATCGCTTCAAGGTCAATTCCCCGATGAAAGCAAATGATTTCATCAAATTCCGGAATTGTTTTAGTGAATAGATGTGTAGCAATATATAATCTATATAAGCCAGTAACAACCTCCGCACCATGATGATCATTTTGGTGTAGTGGTTAAGTTACTCGGTTTCGGATCCAAATGTCCCGGGTTCTGTCCTTAGGATAAAAACGCGCCACGTCATTTGGTGACCCTAGCTTAACTAAGAAAAGCGAAACCTATACTGATCTGTCGTGGCGCCATCTACCCGCAAAAAGAAAGAAAAAAGAAAACAACCAAAGAAAAAAAATTCGTCAGATAAACATGACGCAAGAGAGCAACCAAGGTAAAAAAAAAATTCGTCAGATAAACATGAAGCAGGAGAGCAACAAAGAAAAAAAATCGTCAGATAAACATGATGCAACTCATAAAACACACAAAAAACTGACTGCTCTCATTAACAACTATATCGTTCGCTCGTCTAACCAGCTCTCTGGTAGAGGAGTGCGTAGCGATATAATCTATATAGTCCAGTAACAACCTCCGCACCATGGCGATCATTTTGGTGTAGTGGTTAAGTTACTCGGTTTCGAATCCAAAGGTCCCGGGTTCTGTCCTCCAGATAAGCGCGCCACTTCAGATGAAATTAACAAGTCAGGATTCGCACAACTCTGTTTTCGCTTGTTACCGCTCCCGTTTACCCAGGACCGACCCAGGTGCTATGCATGGAGGCTCCACGATTGAGGGACCCCAGCATAATCAAGAATTAAAATAATGAACTCTTGCACATGAAATCGTGACAATATTCCAATGGTTGTCAGTATAACGAGAAGTACAAATTATCGTAAACATCATTATTAAACTCACTCTGAATTTCCACAACCTTAAAAACTAATTCTTGATGATGCAAATATTTAGTTCTTGCTATTTGATTCGTGGAACTGTCACGGATTCGCACCAAAACTGGAATTTTTAGAAGTTTATAATGTAGAAGTTTGGACTTATATATTCACATTAAGCGTATCAAAGTAGAGAAATTTTTATGAAAAATGCACTGATTATTATTTCGATTAATAATAACTCTGAAAATAAAAGTAAAAAAACTTTTTTCAAAACATGCTTTTATTTAAACGCGCTAAAAAGAATAAAATAAACTTTTTCTTCAAAACTTTTTTACTATCAAATTATAACGTCATTACACAATTTATATGATATAAAAGCTGGTCGCGAGATTAAAGTACTCTTATTTACTTAGTTTGAAATTTTTAAAAATTAAAATCAATCAGATCAAGTTATTTAATTTACTTGTTTATCTGCAGATGTAAATCTCGCGACAAGCTTTTATAACATACTAGCTGTTACCCGCCCGCTTCGCTGGGTATTTCATGATGTTTTATACATTTTTACTGCTTATAAGTATAAATTATTGATATCTAAGTCCTAGCATTAAGAATTCGATTGTATTGAAAAATATATTTAGACCTGTAACTGTCACCTCTTGATAAATAAAAAGGGCAGAACTCATCTAATTTGTATTTTCTAAAAATCTCTAAAATTGAAGTATAGAATGATGTTTGCTCTTTCGTAACCCAAAAACCAAGTGGATTCCCGCAAAACCAATTTTCGGTGGATCTCTACTCCGTAAATTGAACATGCAAGCCAAATTTCAAGTCTAAATCAAACAGAAAAAAACAAAAGTTTTACTATCAATATCCCCGTAATCCCGTGTGTGTTGAGAGCCGTTTTCCAAAATAACCTCTCTTAGCGGATTTCAATTCAACAAAAGAAAAATGCAAACCAAATTTCATTATTATAGTCCTTGTAGCTCGAAAAAAGGATTTTTTTTGTGTCAATACGTCCCAGTAACCCCTGCACCCCTCCGCAGAACTTTATTTACTTAAAATACATTCTTAGTGCATCCCTTATCAACAAAAGAAACATGCTTAAAAAATTTCAAGTATATGAGTCTAACAATTAAAAACAGGAATATTTTTCTGTAACTCCTCTTGACCCCCGCAACCATCCTTAGGGGTCAATTTTCGTTTTACTCTTTGTTAGAGGAATTATATTCCATGCAAGGAACATGCTTTCCAATTTTCAAGCAGGATGATCAAATAGTTTAAAAATGGAAAATATTTATCGATTACGCTTCTTAATCTCCCAAAATTAAACTTGGTAGTTGATATTCGCAAAACCCATTTTGTAGCGGTTCTCTACGAAAGGAATCTGCTTATCAAATTTCAAGACTGTACGTCTAATAGTTTAAAAATGTGGATAATTATCTATAACGCCACTTGAGCCCCCGCAACGCCACTTCGGTGTCTGTTTTCCCAAAACCCATTTTGTAGGGGAATTGCACTCTATGAAAGGAATCTGCTTAGCAAAATTTGTGCGTCCAATAAATTAAAAATGCAAAAAAAATTTTCAATAATGCCCCTTGAACCCCCGCAACGCCACCTAGGGGTCTATTTTCACAAAACACATTTTCTAGTGTATCTCTATCCTATGAGAGGAATCTGCTCACCAAATTTCAAGACTGTGCGTCTAATAGTTTAAAAATAGAAATAATTACTTATATCTGCCCTTAACCCCCCCCCCCCGCAACACTCCTTGGGGGTCAATTTTCCCCAAACCCGTTTTGTAACGGTTATGTACTCCATGAAAGAAACATTCCTACCAATTTTCAAACAGGTAGGTCAAACAGTTTAAAAACGAAAATATGTATCTCTTACGCCACTTAATCCCCCGCAACGCCATTTAGAGGTCTGTTTTCCCAAAACCTTCTTATAGCTGATCTCTACTCTATGAAAGAAATCTTTTTTTCAAATTTAAAGACTGTGCGTCTAATAGTTTAAAAATGGAAATAATTATCTATAACGCCCCTTAAGTCCCGGAACGCCACTTGGGGGCAATTTTCACGAAACCCATTTTGTAGCGTATCTCTACCCTATGACAGGAATCTGCTTACTAAGTTTCAAGACTGTACGTCTAATAGTTAAAAAATCGGAATTTATAACGCCCCTTAAACCCCCCACCCCGCAACACCCCTTGGGGTCAATTTTTTAAAAACCCATTTTGTAGCGGATATTTACTTCATGAAAGAAACTTACCTACCAATTTTCAAGCAGGTAGGTGAAGTAGTTTAAAAACGGATATATTTATCTATTACGCACCTTAATCCCCCGCAACGCCACTTAGAAGTCTGTTTTCACAAAACCCGTTTTGTAACTGATCATTATTCTACGAAAGGAATCTATTTATCAAATTTAAAGACAGTGCGTCAAATAGTTTTAAAATGAAAATAATTATCTATAACGCCCCCTAAGCCCCTGCAACTCCACTTGGGAGACGATTTTCACCAAACTCATTTTGTAGCGGATCTCTACTGTATGAAAGGAATCTGCTAACCCAATTTCAAAATTGTACATTGAGTAGTTTAAACATGGAAACAATTATTTATAACGCCCCTTAACCCCCGTAACGCCCCTTGCGTTTCGTATTTCGGAAAATCCGTTCTTAGCTGATGTCTACTCTATGAAAGGAACATGTCTACCAAATTTCAAGTATGTAGGTTGAATAGTTCCAGAGATATCGTGATTAGTCAGTCAGTCAGTCAATCAGTCAGTCAGTCAGTCAGTCAGTGAGTGAGTCGCTTTTCTCCTTTATATATATAGATAAGACATGTGCATGGGCCTCACAAGGTGAAACAGTGACGATACAAGTGCTATGGAAGTCTCTTTCCACAAACATAACTGAACATAACCTTACAAAAGTGCATTTCATCTGAAGAAAGTGCTTTAAATATGAATATTTGCTTTTATTAGTCGATTCTTTTCAACAAACCAAATGTGAGTAAAATTATACACTTTATTTGATATTTTGTAAACACTTGTGCTTTATTTCAAATACTACTTATCTTCATATGCATTTGTTGTCATTTTCGTAACTTTGGAACTATAATGATCGAACCAAAGGTTATAGAGAGCCTTTAAATTGATTTTGTGTTATAGAATATAAATAATCCACACAAGTTAGAAAATCTAAATAAACCCGCGTACGCAAACAAGTGGTTGCCTAGCAGTCGTGGGTCAGTTAAAAAGCTTGCGTGGGTCAGTGGCTGACCCACGGGTCATAGGTTCGCATCACCGTACAATAATATCCGAATTGGACTGCACTATTGATATTTTTCATAAGGAACAAACTTCAATCATTAGATATGTCAATTTTGAAGGGAAAAGATGAACTATAAATTAACCATTTTTGTACGGTTTATTGAAGCAATTTATGCGAATGGAGCAGAACTAGCAAAAGAGAGAATTTTTTAAATGCCGCACTTCAATGCAACATGAGGGCTAATGGCAAAGGACCTCGTAATTTTGAACATCGGTCGAGGGACGAGGACGGCACCTGAGCTGGCATTTCCCTTCGCTAAAATACCACACTGCACCAACAGAAGGATATTGAACATCGACAGATTTAGTGTGTATCGTCCCCATCGACACGGTGGGCTTTCTTCAAATGCAGCAGGATTCGTACTCACGACTCTCTTTTCGCATTTTACGATTTATGCTTAACTTTTGGACACCAGTGTAATTTGGGAGGACGTTAAAATGTTTAAATTGCTTATTTTCTTCAAGAAAAGGGAATCCTCTGCAAAAGCATTTAAGCTCTCAAACCATCATGCGATACTCACACACTGGGAAGTCGAAATGGATCTGGTGAAAGCAGTTCGAACAATTGATTGATGTAAATTATGATACTGAGGTATCCGAAACTAAAAGTCTATTGAATTCAATACAAGGAATGCCAGTCATTTTGTTCAATAGCATGGTTTGCAATATTGTCCAAAATTAAAACTATCAATAAACTATTTCGAGCTGAAACAATTACCCTTGTCTCGATTTTTAGTTGACTCAATAAAATTGAAACTTAAATCCCAAAAAATTTTAAGAACAACATTTAACGTTTTTTTAGACAAAGCAAAAAAAGCTAGAATGTAATTTGTATATTTAAGAATATTTTCCTAAAAACGAATTTTCGAAAAAGAAAAATATTACATTCCGAAATAACAGAAGATGAACATTTGTAAAAATCCAACACATGCATTATGTGGGAATACAGTAGAAGTAAGATATAGATAAAAAAAGATAAAAAAAAAAAAAGAGTTTGTGCTATTTATGCCAAAAAGAAGAGAGCATTAATGATCAAAGGGAAAATGCTGCAAAATACCTGAAAAGATCAGTTGAAAAAATTAAACAAGTTTATTTGAAGAAATTAAAAGATGTGTGTTAGTGAATTTCACAGTTTTGGTGCATGTACTACCTAGGATAAAGATCTATTAGATGGAAATAACATATTGGGGTTCATGTTATAGTTAAAAAATAATCTTTATTAAATTGGTACCTCAGTTGGAATTATAAAACATTGCTTACCAAGAAAAGCTCATCAAACAACTACTGCAACAGTTACCCAAACAATTCTTAATCTAACTTTGCGAGAAAATTATCCTTATTTGAAGGTCAAGGATTTAAGATTTCTTGTAAGCAATTCAAATTACAATGTAAAACAAAAAAAATGTGCTTGTAAAAAAAAGTAACTTATTTTGTAACTCGAGATGACTCAAATCAATAACGTGTTTTAACAAAAATGAATAAGCCTTTTTTTTATTATTAATTATATTCAGGAATAAAAAAAAAATGTTTGAAATTTTACTACAAATATCCTTTTTTACAAAAAAATACCAGCCTAATCATCAAATTATTTTGTTAATTAGTTTCAAATAAATAATTTGTATTTGAGTGACTATTGTTGTATTACTCTACACATAATAATGCACCATATTTGCTATAAAAAAAAACTTTTAAACTCTTGACGATATTTTTTCATCATTTCACTGAAACAGTGCAGGGATTTGATCAAATCACTTACTCTCATCAGGGAAATGACCTTGAAGAGACGTTATTTTATCATCTCCCGTGAATTGATCAAATTCCTAATTTCATCATTTCCCTTCGACGTATATACAATGAAATATGTTTAACACAAAAACGCTTAAGACGAAATATTGGTTAACAGGAAATAATACAATGGTCCAAACTAACTACTATGCATTTGCATGCAGTTTTTACTCTTAACCCGAAACGAAAATCGTGTAACGCGAAAAGATTTCCCTTCTGAGAAAAAACAAAATACGAAAAGCACCAGTCACGCAGCCTAGATTTCAGAAGGGTGTGAAATGAAAGATAAGTCATTTTACATGTTTCCTAGTAAGGAGACGAACTTGGCTCTGAAATATCCTTGGAATAGCCTGTGACACGAGCCATTTTTAAAATTTTTTTTTTATCTAAGCAACTTTTACCTTCCATTCCTACAAAAATGACACAAAAACATCTGATCTCTCAATAGTTGGCTTCGAAATTCGTTGACAGTGTGAGAAAAAATCAGTGAGTTTGGTTCATATTATTTATTTTTTATTTTAGAAGAATTTTTTTTGTAAACAAAATAGCAAAAAGCTCAAGGGGAAATCAAACTTCTATTTCAGTTAAAATGAAGATGGAGCTTCTTAAAGCAGTTGATCAAAAACAGAAGACAAAAACAGAAATCTGTTAAGATTTTGGCATTGCTAACTCTACATTATCAACTATAATTTCAAAAACAGAGCAAATTACAGAAATGTTTTAACGATTTAAACAAAATAAGCACATATATACATATTTATGTAAATAAAATGTATTCTAACAAACTCAGTTTTGTTGAATATATGTTTATTTTGAAATATTCTTTAACAAGAAAAAATATTCCAGTCCCCTCAGTTTCGAGTTAAACGATTTTCACTGCATATATCAGAATTTTAAAAAATATATAGAATATTTATGTAAGATAATTTAAACATTTTTAGAGACATTTTTTTTTTCAAATGAAATAATGCATCACAATCTGTATTCACATATTCAGTTTTTATGAATAAATTTCGCAAAAAAATTGTTCTTAGCAAGAATAATCAATAGAAAAAGTTGGTTTTCTTTTTAAACAAAACTTATTTTATAAAACATAGCATAAGTCTATGAACAGATTCATTATAAATCTTTTCAGGCTCTAATGTACACCATTAATAAAAACAATAGTTAAACTAAATAAACAAAATTTGATTTCATTGAGTATATTTACTTTACCTTCATTAGCTCTATAACAGTCAAAATAATATCAACATATCATGCATTACAAATAAATATGTAAATAGAACAACTGTTATGTAATAGAGGGAATGGTTGTTTTTTATTAGTTTGTCATTGAGTGAATGTAAATTAAGTTATTAATAATGAAAAAATAATCAAATGAAATAAGAGTCATTCAATGACTTAAGGCCTACCTCCAATTCCATAATAAACTTATCTTCTCCCCTTCCATCATGGATAGATGCTTTTTTATGGATTTCTTGTTTTTGGCAAATGGAGATTGTTCGGGACTTTCAGTTGCTAAAACAAGTTTGGATCCTAAAACATCAAAATCATTCCATTAATTTACAATATATTTTCAAATAAGAAATGTATTGCATTTTATTTAAAAGACAATATTAATTTTAAAATTTAGTATCGTCTGAGAAAATTTCACACAAAAAGTATAACTAATAAATTATAAAAATTGAAATCAGACTAATAAAATTTTCTGCTATAATGAAATAAAAAATTTCCTCTCAGTATTATTTTTTGCATAAAACATTTTAAATCAGTTAGCATAAGCCATACTTGAGCTATAATTAAAAATAATTTGAATTTTTCAAATAAATGAGGATAGTTCAATATTTATATATATCAAACATTTTTTAAAATTAATTTAAAATCATGCAATACATTTATACATCATTTTAATAACATTATTTAAAATATATTTTTAAATTTCAATGAATACAATCACTTTAAATTTACACAAAAAGAGTTGCTAAGACAGCAAGAATTATAGCATGGAATTCAGTTATTCTATTTAGAGTCACATCTTTTTTTTATGTAGCTGTGCATACAAAAATATTTGTGAATGCAAATATAAATTTCATAATCATAATAGTTTAATACTGAATGTTTGTAATAAATGAATGCTTTCAGAATTGATAATTTAATGATAATAGTCGTTCAATATTATAGGTTTATTCTTAAGTACAAAAAATATTGTTAAAAAAATGTTCTCCAATGATAAAATTTAAATGCTTATGTACTCTCAAGCACTTAAAAATGAACAACTAATATTTATGAACTAATATTCTTTTCAGACAAGTTTAATGGGGGGGGGGGGGGAGATTGTCATTTTTGGATTTAAATTAATATTTTCTGTGCCTTTTCATTTGTTTATCCATGATACTATTCATGATTCAAACATTTTGCACAATTTTTAAGCAAATATTATTATTTACTGTGATGAGATAATTATTATTGAACAAAATGATGCTAATATTCCTCCATTCTCTCAAAATTTTCACTTACCATTGGCAAAAATTGTGATCTCTTACGAAATAAAATGCCCTCCCTCCTTCCTTTCTTCTTGTGTAGTTTTTACGCCTTGTCCTTTTTTAAGAGTTAGAATATAAGCTTTGTACGGACATTAATTAATTCTTTTTTTTTTAAAACAAATTTACAATAAATATTTTTTAAAATATTTTGCTTCAAATACTTATATTTTTATGAGAACAGCTTACCTTCTAATAAAGTAGAAAGTTCATCTATATGTGTGTGATACATTGTTTCTTTTTTATGAAAAAGAACATTTATTTTATCTTCAAAAGTCAAAATTGCTTCAACAATTTTAATAATAGAACCAACAAAAACTGATTTCCAAACACTTTCTGTGCCATAATTGCTTTTAATACAATAAAGTGCTGATTCAAGCTCTGAATCAATTTTATTTTGCATAAAACAGCTAAAACAAGTTTTTGTATACTTATTATAAGATAAATAAGATGGATGTAATATAGAGTTTACATCTTCCAGCAAATCTTTCTTTTTAGCCATACATTCTTCAAGACTACACAAAAGTTCATAAAATTTCTTATTAATAACCTCAATGTAGATTTCTAATATGTTTGACTGAGTCACAATAAATGGATGAAAGCATCCAATGTAAGTTAAAAATTCATCTTCATACATAAACTGAATACAAAGTCTTAAGCAACAACCAAAACAAGATTTATTAACAGGACAGAGACAACTGTAGTTCTCAAGGTAGTTGCAACGGTGATTTCTATACTTTTCCCACACTAATCTTGGAGTAAACATGTGTTGTAAATTGATGACATAATTTTTAAGAAGACAAAGGTTAAAATGATTGTGCAATGAAGTCAAAGGCTTGTAATTTTCAAACAAAAATGAAACAGAGTGTTTTTCCAAGTAATAACAGACCCTTTCCCACATCATGTTTATCTTATCAGGCAAATTATCCACAGCTGAAAGGATTTTCTCAGTATCATCGACTGCAGTAGCTTCTAATAAACTAATGTTATTTTGTTTTTGTATTTCTCCAAGGTGAGGAAAAAGGAATTCAGCGACACCAGGTGACTGTGAGAGAAGAAGGACCTGAAACATAGATACATAACATTTTAAAAAGAATTAGAAAAAATCTAACATTTCCTTAATTATTCTGTGCATGTAAGAATTAGAAAAAATTATATTTTACCAGCTTTTGCAGCATATCACAAAATTCTTCAGTAAATATTTCTTCTGTATTTATGACATTGAATTCATTGTCAAGATTTTCAATTCCATCAAAAATGTTCGATATGTCATTAATACACGAATTTATCCTAGAATCCAAACATTGAAGCATAATTTTAATATAGGCATTTCATTATTAACCACAAAGGAAAACATCAAAATCATTATATAATAGCTTCTTGGATATTTTAGTACAGTATTTTTTATATTTCAAAGATTACACAACAAATATTCTCTATAAACTGTAATATGATTTTAAAAAGCCAGGGAAATAAAATGTGTAAATACATTTTGTGTGAGAGTTAGTAAAATTCATTGTATGAGAAAAGAAAGAAATCAAGAATTGACTGCTTACTAATTTAGGAAGACAAAACATGCCAAATTCTGTTCTATCACCCATGTTTGTAGTAAATATATCTTATCAGATAAACTTGTCACAGTATTTCACTCACATAAACAGTCGGCAACCTGTGGTCTTTATAACTGATAAAAACCATAATTTTTTTCTGATAAATACTTGTTATAGCAAACTAAAAGCATATTTATAGCATAATTTTGAAGAATTCAAATATAAATTAATAATAAATATTTGTAAAATATCTTGAAAAGGCATTGTATACATGATAGAGAAGAATTTAAGTTTCCTTCAAGAATTCTTGATAATTAATTTTTTTAACTAAAGAGGTAATCTGAATACTTATTATATTTTTATATCAGTATTCACTTACTTATTATAATACTTATAATTTGTAATATTTCCTTCATATAGAATACAATAAAAATGCTTTAAGTTGTTAATGTTGTTAACAAAGAAAAAAAAAAAATGTTAGAACATATGAACTCACTTGTCATCCAACATCTGAATTTTCTTAGAAAAATATAAATTTTTAGACATGATATTTTTGTATGTAGTTCAAGATTTTTCTTTCAAATGAATGCAGTAAAAGTAAAGTTTGAAACTACAATAAATGAATATTTTATAACTTGATTTTTTAAATATAGTTTTATCAATTGATCAAAAAGGCTGTTCAGCAATAAACGTCACTATCTCTCCAGAAATATTTCTTTTTTTCATAGTAAACATCAAGATATTTTGTTAAAGAAAGATTTCCAACATCACATAGTCTTGCAGATCTTGTTAGTTTGCTTTGCAACAAAAACCGTTGCTAAGCAACAGAGCTACGAAATTGTCGACAATTGTTATTGTCGATAGTGAAAGTCCATCCCTTTATTGATAATTTTATAAAAGTTTAACTATTTATAAAGCAACATAATTTTTAAAAGTTTCCCAAATTCTTTTTTCTGTATTCTTTCTCTTATTTATGAGTTTTAAATAGTTTTTTTTTTCAGTTGAATTGCAGTACTTATATCATGCTGAAAAGCATACGAAAAGTTAACTTCAACCGTTGGAACCCGGTGTCAATACTTGTCCATAAAGGGCAAATTTAATAAATAAATATGATACATTGTATATTTGTATATCTGATATGGGGTTAAAAATGTCTTCTAGTGTGATTTAAATAAACATGCCAAAGTTATTTGACAACGTGCAAATAGGTTTTGTAGCCTGTAGAATTGGGATGAGGAAGGTAATTCTTTTAGAATGGCTTAGATTTCGTACGATTTATTTTTTAAATAAAATTGAGACTTCTATCATTTTTTTTTTAACAAATTTTGTCTCTGATCAATTATTTTAGTGTTGGCAGTGGCTCAGTTGCTATCGACCAGTAATAATAATTAGAGATCAATATCAAGTACTGTGCTTAGGTCTTCAAGGTTCTGGGAAAACTACTGCCTTAGCATCTTTAGTTGGTGAATCTGTTATCGACATAGAGCCAACTACAGGTATTGATGCAGTGTAATTGTTTTTCTTTTTTCAGCTATTGCTAAAAATTATTGCATAAGTTTTTAATGTTATTCATGCTGTATGAAATTTCAAAGAACATATGTAATGTCTGTTTAATTATGATGATTATGGTGTGAGAGTTTTCTAAAGGGAATCTATATTATTGTCATGAAATTGTTTTATGCTAGCTTCTTCAAACAACTCATGACATAATTTTAAAACTTGTTCCATATCAAATACCATTTACTGTTATATTGTGCATAGCAATAAATGCTGGGCATAGCTTTAGAAAATTTACTTGCAATAGACTGGATCAGGAAATTCAAAAAGTATTTAATGCTATTCATAAATATTATTAAATTTTATTCTTACATATCAGCCAACAGTCTCTCATGGTACTCAGAACTAATAACTAATGTATTATATTGCTTAAGTTACGCTATTTGAGACGAAAATAATCATCTAGGTGACATACTAGTAGCGTCATTTTTCTAATTCATATAAAATGCAAAATTGCTACTTTGACATTTTTGCACTACCATTAACTTCAATTCTCTTTTTTTCATTCAGATATGAAAAAATCATCTCGGCAATGCATGGAGTAACACACTCCCATGCATTGCAGAGATGCCTAGGGATTCTATGGGGTCCAAAGCCTGACTAACACCAAGTACATATTTTGGCTTGAGGCCCAAAACCTGATTTTGCAGGGTGGCCTTAATAATCTCAGTTACGCCACCTGATTTTGTGAGATGATACCATCAAATCCTTTATGTAGCTAGAATAAAATGACTTTTTAATTTAAGAAGATTTTCTAGGCACCAACTCTTAATTCTGCACATTTTGAGAATTAATTCCAGTTGTTCTGATCAAATACCATCAAGAAAGCGATATTTCAACTATCAATGATAGAATTGATTTTAAATGTCATATGCTTTGAACAAAGTAACTTAATATACATATATATAAGAGGACTAAATTCATTTGTTTACTTTTAATGTACAATAATTTTTTTCTCCATCAAAATCGATTGTTGATTCGTGTACTTTTTACTGCGCAATAATGAAGCTATGACTTCTGTACTATACACCTAGTTCTGTTTTTCAGAAAAGCTTTATTCCCAAAGAAGATATGTAAAAAATTTGTATAAAAAATGTATTGCACCTGTGGAGAAATTGGAAGCTGGTTCAAGTCCTAAGAAATCAGCAAAACTAACACAGTAATCAATGAGTTTTCATGTTAAGATTTGAAACATTTTATTCCATAATAATTGTACATATATCATATAAAATAAATTATCATTTGAAATGGAAAAAAAATATATATATCACTAATTCAGGAACAAAAGATTTTATTCCTTGACACTTTCCATCAATAAAGGCACACATTTGTGTAAGATTGTTATATTACTGTTATCACTAGAAATGTCTCAGTTATTGTCTTCATGTCGATTGGCAACATTCTTTCTGTAATCTCTTTCTAGCCTCCCATGATGCTAATGTTTCATTGGATTTAAGTTCCGTATTTAATGCTTGTGGTTTGGCTAGGACATTTTTTTAATTCTCTTTTCAAGGATATGAATTATTTCAGATCATGAAGGAACTTCCCAGTTTATTTCTCATTAGAATCATGTTTAATGAAATGATTACCTAATTTATTGGCCAGTTCAAGAACCTTTTTAATTGAATCTGCATTTTGAACAGAATCTTCATCTTTATAACAATGTTATCTGGGATTAGGAGTCTCAAGGACAACCTCTGTTATTTCATCTTTGCTTACAGCTTTATCAGCTAGTAATTCATCAATATCTTCAAACAGTAATCATCAAATCCTTCACTGCCAATGTTATGATGTTGGAAAATTCAGTTGAATTATAGCTGTTTGAGCCTAACAGCTTTCCAACATGTATTCAAAGTTGATGGTTTCATCAAGCTAGTACTAATTCGATTTGATTGATACAATCCTTAATTAAAAAATTTTTAAACAAAATTTTCTCAGAATTTGGGTTGATCATGTTAAATTAAAATAAGTCTTGTAAAAAGCGAATCTCTAATCTTTTAATTCCTATTAAACAATATAAAAACAGTTTGAGTGCATTTTCGAAAATATTTTTAAACGCTTTCTGTTATACTAACTCAGGTTTGAGTCTTGATGTCATGAAAAACTTGCCATGCAGAGGGTCAGATGCATGGTAAATTTCCTGATGCTCGAAGTTCTCTCATGGACATACTATGGGAGTTTGGAGCATGGTGGGTCAGTTCAGGTGCAATTATCATCACTCAAAATTATGAGGTCCATCTCCAATAATCCTTGTGTAGTTTTAAAGTGCAACATTAATAAACAATTACAGTGACTATCTCAGAGTTTTTAAAGAAATATTCTGTTGTATAAATAATTGGTACTTGCATATTAACGTCACCATAGCCTAATTTGTACCATGCAAATCATTCCATTTCCCGCCAAAATGTACTGATTGTTTTTTTTTTCAAATAAAGCACATAAAAAGCAATTAGTTATGGAATGATTTGGGTTTCTCAAATTTTATTGTGGTAACACTAATACGCAAGTATGAAATTTTATATTTTTAATATTGATTAAATATAAATCACATAAATATTCATTTATTGGTATGTTTTAAATTCATTGTAGGATTTAATATCAAAACTCTTCCATTAAAAGATACTGTTGTGGATATTAAGGAGTTAGGTGGTAAGTATATTAACTCATTTTTATAATATTTATGTAATAAGTTTTATTTTAACGTGTTCATCATTCTAAATCCATTTTTAAGCTAAAAAGTTTTGTTTCATACTCTAAAATTAGTCTAAGTAACTATCAGTAACTCTCACGCTATTCTTATTTTTCTAATCATATATTTAATTTATGTTTGCATTTTATTTTCTATCTGTACTTAATTATGGGTATTTGGGGAAGTTAAAAATTGACAAATTGTTTGGATGAATAGATGAAACTGTTAAAATTTTAAAAAATTTCTAACCTATGGCTAAAAATTAACATCTTAGGGTTCCATAAACTTTTTGAACTACACAACTTAGAATTAATTTATGTAAAACTCTAGTAAACAAAGTTTGGTTACTAAGCTGTGATGAAATTGAATTGCAGTGTAAGATATTAGTACATTTCAGTTTTTATGGATTAGCCTATTGACTATTTTTGCTAAATCAAAATCTGTCACCAAGTACTGTGATATACTACCAATAATGAAAAGAAAAAAACATTCCTACTCATGCTTGTAAACACAATTATCTTAACAATTTCTTATTTTTCCTGAAAAAGGATTATAATTTATTACCTAACTTCTAAGTAAAAGAACATAGTATATTTCCAAAGTTACGGGATAATTCTGTTAAAGTATGTGTTAAAATGTGAAATATATATACGTCTATTTGTTTAAAAGCGGACAAGTGATTGCCTGAATAAGATAGTTAAGTTTTCCATTTATTTAAAACTTTCCTAATTTTTTTTTTTGATAAATTGATGGAATTTCAGGAATGAAATTCAGTTTATAAATTTAGTTTTTTATGCAAATAAACTTTGACATAAATTCTTTAAAATCTTTGCCAATTTATTAATCTCAACACCAAAAATTTGACTAATTGATTTCTTATTAATGCTTTTAAAAGAAGAGTAAATTATGTTTAATTGATAATTTATTTTGTATTTTTAATCCATCCTTTTCTTTTGAAGAATTCTAATCTCAACCTTGGTGGTCTCTCTTTTCCCTGTAAATAACCTTTTGATCTCATCCCATTTCATAATTAAAGCATTTCTGTATTTTTGTGTGCCATGTAGCGAATGATGTTGTAAAAATTTGCTTTTACTGAACTGCTGTATAAAACAGTAACAGCTTTTTCGTATTAAAATCTATTTGTTGAAAATATACACTTGGACTTATATGTTATGTATTCGCACTTTTCACCTAAAATGTAAAGGATTTATTTGAAATGAGTTATTTTGTTGTATAATTTGATGTCATGCTTTTTTCATAGATGGTACTGAATTATGTTAATTTTTATTTTGGGGCTATTTGAAAATAGCCAGGTCTGTATTAGTCAAATATTGTATGAATTTTAAATATACATAAGATATTTTTCTTTGTTTGTGCATTTTGTGTGTTGTCTCAATTTGCACTGATATTATTTTAATAAAATGTCATTTTTAAATTAGTTGAATTTTTTCTCTTTCTTTAATACTACATTATACTCTGTGTATCTTTAAAATAAATAATCTGACATGATGTATAAAATTCTAAATTGTATGCCTGAGAGAATCATTTTTATCCTCTAGCACAATTATAAGAGATTTCGTAAACAATAATACACACTTCTAAAATTACTAAATCAGTAATACAATTTCAGACAACTAGTTAAATCAATAATTTGGTATAAAATTGGCTTTTACATAGGATTTTTTCATCATTACAATATTTTAATGAGTTAAAGAAATCATTTATATTTTTTTATACATATAAAAGGACAAAAAAGTAATTGTATAATGTTGTGAAATCTTCCCTAAAAATTAATATTTACTTATTGATATTTTTTGTCTGCATGTTCTTAATTTTATGTTACTTTGTAATTTCAATCTGCTGTATCTATTATTTTTTTAAGTAAATAATTTTGTACTTTATGTTGGAAACAATTTATGATTTTCATTATTAATACATTTTTACTATCAATTTTATCATTAGCTTCCCCCTCTTTACTGTTTTAAATTCTCTCTCTGGTTTTAAAGTATAAATTGAAAAAAAATTTCTTTCTATTTTTCAGGATTTTTTTTTACAGTAATTTATCAAATATAAGTTTCAATAATAAATTATATTTTGTAAATTATTGATATTTGATAGCTCTCTCAATATTGTGATGTCTTAATAATTGTTATATGTAATTAAGCGTATATTTTATTTAAAAAAATCTGCATTTTTAGTCATATTAAATGTTTATTATAAAGCAATACATTTTTGGGAAATTGCTAAAAGCTCTTGTAATTAAAAGTATGTTTTCGTTGCTTGATTTGTTCCTAAATTTTTTTTTTCAGGATCTGATTTTGTTCGTCCTTTTTGGAGTAAATACTTTGAAGGACAACATGGTCTTTTATATGTCATTGATGCTGCTGCTGATGATGAAGTATTGAAAGAAGCAGTGAGAATCTTGCAAGAAGTTATTTCCAGCAGTCTCTTAAAAGGGGTTCCATGTGTTATACTTGCTACTCATCAAGATATTAAAGGTTCAAGAAGTCCTCAAGAAGTATAGTTAAAAAAAATTTTTTTTTTGTTTATTTTATTCAAGCTGCTTGAAATACACTTTAGTTTAGTTGTCTGCTTGAACGAATATTCAAAATTCATTGAACTGCTTATCATAGTTCATTATTTATATCCTTCCATATGTGTACTTTAAAGTTATTAATTTCTGTAATTTAATTTTTACTGCTTCAATTTAATATATTCTGAAGAAAAAATATTTTGTATGAATTTTGTTTTAATTTACATAGTTATTTTTGATCAACATGTTATTTATTGCAGGAAAAAACTGAAAGTCATTTTAATATTTGCACAAAATTGTTTTACACTTTCATTTCTAGACAGAATTTTGTTTTTGCTTTGCTTAGAGAAATGAATTTGCAACAACAATCATTTATGTAGAATCATTATTTATAGAACAAAATAGGTAGTTTTTGTTTTAAAGTATGAATATGTAAATTATATTGATGTTCTAAGTATTTAAGAATAAAGTCATCATTATTATTATTTTTTGCAACTTGTACAAATATCAATTTTATGTGTGTGTAATTAACTATTAAATTCTTATTCAAAATAGTATAATTATCTACAAATTTTCTTTTCTAAAACATTATAAAAGTACTTTTTCATACAGAGGTACTTGTAAGGAAATGTTACATCAGTTCTAGCTTCTTCATAATAACAAATTAATTGGTGATAGCATTGATGATGATAGATGTCTTTTTTTATAAGGAGAAAAAACTAGAGTAAATTTTTTAAATGATAAAAATATTTTGCATGTTCAGAGCATCATCATTGTGATTAAAACTTTATAGAGAAGATGATTGTGTCCATTTTTTGCAGAACTGTATATTTGCTATAGATACAAATCTTTAAATGCAGCCAAACCCTAATGTGTGAGTAATACAATAAGAAACAAAACTTAAGAGTAAGGGATTGTTCAACTATATGATATTCCATACTTATAATTCTCTTCTGAGGTGTTCATTTTTGATTAATACAGTTTTATTTGTTACAAAAAATATTTAAAAATGTTGAAAATTTTAAGTTATTAAAGCTAAGAATAATTTTAAAAACAACAACTGGAGTAGGTAGCAAGTTATTGTTTTATTTTGGATTTCTTTCATATTGATCCATTTTCCAATACTATTTATAGTGATTTTTCTCTGTGCTTTAACTAACGATTGCAGTTGTTTTTTAATTTAAAATTTAAATACAATTTAGTAAAATTTATTTTATTTTAATAGACTTACCAAGTATAAAACGATTAAAGTATTTTCATTGAAAGATTTATTGACTTAATTTTGTGAATTATCAGTACATCCTATGCTGTTAAGAAAACTTTTGAAATATTGTAGCAGAGTATGAAATCTTGACAAAAACACATTTCTGAATGTTATCAAATATTTTCAATAGAAATATTTTATAATATATTTCAACAATATAGATAACTAGCATAAAAAAGAGAGACAGCCTCTCTTGAGATGCATGTCTTTTTAAAAAAAAATATGTATTCATAATGAACCATAATGCTTTTTTGTGTTTTCTCAAATCCATGGGTACATTTGGTGATTCAGACCCATTGTGTAATTATTTTGCCTAAGTTTCAGATGTTAAGTCTAATTTGGCACTCAAACTAGTATAAAATTAAACATGTATATTTTTGTTCATTGCAAAATTAACTGGTATCAGTTGTGAAATGTTTCAGTGAACCTTAGTTTTTGTGATAGAGGAATATAATGATGATTATAGTGAATAATAAAATGAAAATGTCAAAAACACAATAGTGAGCTAGAAAGTTATGATCGTAGTGAAATATTACCAAGATTTCAAAGACGCACCAAACACTTATCAAGAAGTGATAATGAATGTTCTGGAGTAAAATTGTCAGAAGAATAGCTTATATGAATTTATATCTGATTTACAATTCTACTTATTAGGCATATGATATTGCTTAAATAAATGAGTTCTCATATACAAAATCTACTGCCTTTATATATTATTTCGTATTTCACCATATTAAATCCTTTCCAAACTCATGATTTTTTGAATGAATCTACACCTAAAGGGTTAAAAGTAAAATCTGCAAAGTTTTTGAAAAAAGGAAAATATATGTGTATGTGTAATTATACTCACCTGGAAACAATTTTATTGGATTGGAATACTTTTTAAATTAAATTAATTTCAAATATGAAAGAAAAAATTACATTCATCAACATTTTTATCTCTAGGGACGAGATAACTTATCTTCCAGGATCTACAAATAAATCATTAAATTGAATATTGTTATTGATTGCTATTGATTATTATTTTTCAAAGTAAAATAAACAAGTTTTAAAAGAATTTGTATTTTGTTTCAATTTTAGCACTGCAGAGAGCAGCACAGACTCTTAGTGCAAAGGGTGAGACAAAGGCGTAATGAAAGTGTTAATACAAAAATGTCTTAAACGTAAATAAATTTTAATTCCTTTTCTTGATAGATTATTGGTATTAACCCTTTGTCAGCAATTTATTGGCAAATATTTTATGAGTTATATTGACCTGTTTGATACCATCTTAAAGATATTTACTAAAATTTATTGAAAGTCACCAGTGATGTGGGGTTACTGCTCAAGGACCCATTTTTATATAAGATTTATTTCAATTGATTGCATTTTGTATGACTTCCAAGCCCAATTTTGATATAAAAACATTTTAATTGATAATCTGATTTCATTCAAAATAATTATCTATAAAATACAATTCACATGAAGAAACAAGTTTGGAATATCTTTCTGCAGAAGCTGACATTTAAAAGTAAACCAATACACACTTTTTATTTCAGATTGCACAGTTTTTCAACGAGGCTTTACATGGTAGGAAATGGCAGGTACATATGTGTGGTTATCAAGACCGTGATGGTGTTCAGATCAGCTTAGAGAATTTAGTGGATTTGATGACAGGAATTTCATGACACTTAAATGTTACATTTAGGTTTCAAATGGGTTGATTTATGAATCATAAATATATATCTGCGTGAAAAAGGTAAAATAATTTTTGTGTTTAGTATAGTCTTTCAGATAAAATTTAAATTTTTCTGAACTCCTGTTATAAGAATTTTCTTTTTCTTTTTAGAAAGAATTTATTAATCTGTTCTAAAGAAAATCAGGACAGGAAGTCTTTTTAAGTGCATTGAATTAAGATAAATGAAATAAAAGACTATTATTTTATTACATCTTTCCCATGGACAACCGATATTTTAAATGTTTGTGTTAAGTTGTTCCAGAAAAAAACCCAGTATGTATCAAATGAGTTGTTATTGGTTTGAACCTGTCTCTACATTTATATTCAGAAGATTTGTTACTGAATGTTTTAATTTATATAATGATGCATTATTGAGCACAAGCGAATGATAATCAAGATAGATGTTAGATTGATTTATGTTTATGTAGTTTAAAAAATAATGTAGTGTTTGAATGCTGATTTTTTTTTATTGTAGCTATATATTCAATGTTGAGTATTTAACAGTTCTGTGTTGAGTATTTAACAGTTCTGTGTTAACTATTGGTATGTGATTGTTATTGGGTTTGAAATATTTGTTGTATAATTTAAATAGTTTTTCTGAACGATAAACTGTTAAAATTTATTGATTAATGCATTGTTAACCTCTTATTCTTTTTTTTACAGCTTAAAAAAATTACATCATTACATATCTGGTTTTCTATTATTTACATAATTCTGATAATTTTCTCTAAATAACAAATTGACATTTTGTGTAGAGCATTGATCCCCAAAGTGTATCGACCCCCAGGAGTCTATGACAACTTGAAAGGGGTCCACGTCAGTGAAAAATAATTTAGGAGTCCATGAGGTGTAAATGAGGGTCTACGATAGTGGCTCATTAAACTAGATCATGACTTTAATTTTAAAAGAAAATGAAATTAAGGAGAAACCAGATTTTACTTATTTAATGGATTTATTTACTAAATTTATAATGAGGTTGATTTGCACATAGTTACAAGGTGACATGATATATTTTATTAAAACAAGGACCATCTTTTCATGCCAGAATTAAGTTAAAGGAGTATAATATTGGACATTGTGATTTTTTCCAGTTTCTCACAGACAATCTGCCAGAAAGATGACATTTAACCTACTTTCATTTAAATCCCCTCTATTCCAGATTTGGAATCTAGGTTCAAGAATGTTCTGACTATGTGGCAAAGCACAGTAAACAAGGAAATCATATGGTCACATTGAAGAAAATGTTATATTACAAGAGGAACTGATCGGAATAGGCACTAACAAGGATCTTAAAATACAGTTTAGAAATGGACATACCTGTTATTTACCCAGAATTATAAAATATTGTAAGAAACTTTTTAATTGCTTTTCTTTGTGAAAAGGAATTTCAGCACAATTGTTAATCTAAAAAAAAATGGACACTACTAACCAAGGAAAACTGTACGGAAAGGTACTGTTAAACTTGACAAGATTGATGCCACAAATGTTGAAAATTTCTCATTGAAGTGCCAGACTCATCCCTCCCATTAAAAACATTTTTGATTGTTACTCAGTCATTTTATGCAACAGTTATTTTATGTATAATTAAACTTAAAATTAATTTGAAATGTGTTTCTTAAGTTTTAAACACTATATTTTACTACAGATAAATTTTAAATCTTTCAAAGTAAGTAGCTCTATACCAGCTGTCAAAAAGATATTTAAGTTGATAAATGTGCAAAAATTTAATATTAGGTAAGCAGGGGTGCACCCAAAGACAAAAAACACTGCAAGGGGTCTATGAGACAAAAAAGTTTGGGAACCTCTGGTGTAGAGGGACTAATACATGTTAAATCTATTGAAAGTCCTATTGGCATGAAGTTTTGCAACTTGATTGAAATAATGAGGTCCATTGTCCTTCCATGCAGCTTCAAAGTATGAGGTTAAGGAGTAATCAACCTGAATAATAATCTTTTACATGAAAAAATTAACATGTTTCTGTTAACAAAAATTTATCAGTGACTATATATATAATCTATTATTTATTTCTTTATTATAATTTACTTAAAGAATGTGTGTATAATACTTGTTTTGCTGTGAAATATATTTGTTTCAATGATCTGCAATTGTTGATTTAAGAACACAATTGTTACTAGAATTATCATTTATGAGTTTCTTTTTCAAACCAAGTTACCTATTCACTCTTTTTAAAACTTTTTGAACAATGTTTGTTATAACTCTCTGTGATAAATTATTTGAAACATATTACCTCTTGTTAACTAATTTGATAGAAATAATATATATAAAAAAAAGACATAAAATGCAGAGTCAAATTACCATGAAAAGAAAGAAGACATTTCTGTGTAGTAGCAATTTAATAAATTTATTGTATATTTGAATCTGAATTGATCAAAGTTTTACGTATTCGTCTGCTATAGTATTTGTACTTAAAATCTGACTAGTGTTGTGTTGATTATAACTTCTTTCATATGTATTTCAAATTATAATCCAATGGATTTAAGACGTTGATTAAGAGTATGTTCTATACCCTGTAATATAGCTTTATTTTAAAACTGATGTCAGTTATGAATACATCAGTGACTGCTTTGTTATTATAGAGCTTTATGCATTTATATTTCTAAAAAACTGCTATTATCACATAGGTGATATTCTTTTAAGTGTATTGTGTTATTGATTTGAAGTTGTTTTTAAAATGCAGACTGTTATGTGAATTATCAGCATTTTATAATCCTTACATCAAATTCAAGCAATTGCTTAGCCATAATCAAGTCTATACTGTTTAAATTTCCTTTTTCTCTTACACTTATATCTTTCTTAAAATTCACCATTTCTATTAAAAGTGTCTAATGAAATTTAAATCAATTTCATACTCTTGTAAAAAAATATAAACTTATTCTAATTTTAAGAAATGCTCTATAAAAAAAAAGAGAAATTATTTTAATGCAAATGCCTTTTACATCTTTCTTTGCAATAGTTTATCTCTTTATGACTATACATCTTATTTGTCTCTTATTAATACCTCTAATGAAAAATCTTCACAAGTACCCATCTTTTTGAAACACTATCATAATATTTTCTCTATATCAAGTAATATTTTTTACTCATAAAACTAGTGATTTTTAAAAAAAAATGATAGAAGATTATTATATTTAATTTTGTTATGTCGGGTTTTTTTAGAAATTTATGTTCCTATTCAATAAAAGTGATTGTTAAAAATACAAGCAATTAAAGTTTTGTGTTTAGCAGATGAATATAATTAAAATTTTAAAAAAAGGTACATATAAAAATGAAATTAAAAACATATCTTAGTAACAGTAAATGTTTTACCAAAAGTCATTGTTTTTACTTAATTCATAGGTGGTTGTTTTAATAAGAAATAATTATTTTATATAATTGCCAACACTAAAGTTTGACAGCTTTAACATTTTTTCTAAATATAAATTATTAAAAATATTTTCTGCAACTATCTTTTGAATTTTATTCCATTTTCACAAACAATCGGCAATATTACATACCAGTCCAGATATTAGCTAGCAGTTTATCTGTTAAATATTTCACACATTTACTCGAATCTGAGCAGAACTTTTTTCCAATGTTAATTTTACTGAAAATTGGGTGCAGCTTAGAATTGAAGGGAAAAAATTTGTTAGATGGGACTATTGGAGCAACTACAGATTCATGTATGTATTTAAAAGTTTATAATATTGGTAAAATAACTAGTTATTTACTTCTTATTTGTTTTCATTTTAAAGTTATTTTAATTTCATAAAATTGAATATTGATAAACCATTTTACATTTTTTAAAATTTTTCACAATAACTTGTCGCGAATTTGTGGTGCGGCTTAGACTCCAATAAATACGGTATTCAGTTGTTTGGGAAAACAGTAAGCCTGCAACCAAAATTCATGGCATGAAATATTCATGAAGATTTATGTTAAAAGCAAACAAGAAATGCACTCAACATTGTGGGATGAAAAGTGTATGTTTGTATTAGACTGCCTAGAGTTTTTAAGAAATTTTGACACATGTCAAAATTCAGATTTTTGTTTGAAATCGTATGTTATGAGAAAACAAAGCTTTTCACCTGTTAAAGAAATTGCAAAACATGTTATATATATTTAAATGTTTTGCACTATATATATATTTTTTTTTCCTTTTTTGTTTGTAACTTGAAGGGAGAAAAAAGAAAATTACATGCACCATTTTCAAAATGTATATTTTGCTCTGTAATCACTGCCATTTGTGGAACTTTTACATGTTACTTCAAAAAGTATAAAATATAGCTTGCATTAGAATTTGTTTAAAGGTTGTACCTGATATATTTGCTCAAAATATGAATGTTGTTACAAAAGCTACTTTTGACTAATTTGCTGTTATCTGTTGTATACAAAGTTAGGAGATTTTGGTATGTGACTAGAAAAGTAGATTTTCAGTTGTGATAAGAATGCTTTTCAATGACTTCAAAGTATTGATAGTTAATTTGTGTGTCTTTTAGTCTGTATGCACAATATTTATATATACAACACAAATTATGAATTGATTTTTTAAAATTGAAAAATAAATTTACTATTCTCTTTGCTTGCAAAGTTCTTAATAGCATAACTATGTACAGAGTTAACTTGTGATGGAAGAAAAATTGTTTTTTTAATGCTTTAAATAATACAAATCTTTTAGCATACAAACTATTTATATTAAAGCTAACTCACAGTATCAAAAATATGAAAAGTAACTAATGATTTTTTTCAAATTATATTAAATTAGGAACAAAAGTCCATTTGTAAAACAATCATTTAAAATTTTTTAACTCTTTTAGATATTGCAAGTAATTTATTTTTCTTGGATTGTTTGAAAAACCAGAGTTATTGAAAATCTGACTCTTCATTGAATTTTAATCAGTGAAAATTCTAAAGATATTAACATTAAAAACTAGAACTTTCTCAGACTTAAACCATACTCTATACTACATAGCACTTATTTATACAGGTAACAATAAAAAAAATTTTGAGTCATCTAAAACAAAAAGTCTTTTTAAAGAATGAAAAATACTTGACAAAAACAATGAATAAAAATAAGTGAGAAAAATGCATTTAAAGTTTGTAAAGGTTTTGTGAATAACATATCGAAAATCAGAGACTGAGTTACTCAATTGGATGCACTGCAGAAAAATGTACCCTCTTCCCCACCTATTTTTTAAGGATACTGTGTAGCTGTAACTAACTACCTAGATAATTTGTAAAAATGCATCAATCTTTTGTGTGTATAATTTTTATATAACTTGATTTTATATAAAATGCACAAAGTGTCGATTTTTTAAATAATTTATATATCTTTTTTTTTTCTTGTGTAAGTTCTAAATGATTTATATTCAAGCCTACGAAACAAAAATGGCATGGTTATCTTTTGAGTTAGCAGTTTTTTTTTAATGAATTGTATTATTTTTTATGATATGAATTACATCTTGTGTGTGAATATGAGCTTTGGATTCAGTTTTACTTGAAGGCTGAATGAATTTAGTTAGAGTTTTATTTAATAAATATCATTTACTCATCTATTAAATAATCTAAAAAAATGATATGATGGAATTGTCAAAAATGAGTAATCTTTAACATAAATTAAGAGAAATTGAAATACTATCCAGAAAAATCACTTAGAAACTAATCTACATAATTGTTTAAATTAAAATATGAAACTAGATGATATATAATTTATTTTAATGCATTTTATCTAATAATCTAAATATTCATAAATAAACATCAAATCTGAGCATTAATTTAAAACAATGTTGTAATGTAACAAGTAAAATATCAGTATTTGATGAGAGAAATATCAGTTTCAAATAACCTTTAATGTACCAATTGAAATAGAGGAAGTAAAAATTTCAATTTTTTCAAAACAATTTATAATTATTGTATTTTATTTTATTCATTTTGAAAATTATTTCCTTAAAGCATTTGCTGAAAAATAGACTTGATATTTCTATTATGCTAAATAACTCATCAACCAAAATTTAAAAAATGAGTTTGCAATTAACTGAGTTTTCTTACATGTAAAATTATATTTAAAAAAAAGTATTGGTTGTTTTCTTAACTATATAAAAATTTAGTTTTTGAATTAAATTCCATGGTTGCATGTTTACTGCACTTTTTGAAATAACAGATTTAGTCTTGGACCAAATATGTGAACATATTAAGAACCTTAAATTTTATAAGATATGTAAGCATAAGGGTTTTTAATGGCAACATATGTACATAAATATTCAGCAAAATTATAAACCTAGAAGCATTGGCTTCTGTCATCTCTATACTTGTTATTAAATGACATCATATTATAAAGCTACTACCTGAACTCATGAAATCAAACTTCTAATTAGGAAATCTATTTAAATTACCCTTTTTTTACATTGGCTACTTAGTTTTAATCCATGAAATATTTTTCTCTTTCTTTTTGTCATTTGATTTTGACAACAAAATTCTGATGTCATTTGATTTTGACAACAAAATTATGCTCAGAGTTAAAAATTAATACTGGGATTTTTACATTTAACCCTGTGAATTTGTTTGAATTATGCCAAATGTGATTTCTTTATTCAAAATAAGTATAAAAAGCCCAATTGTTGAAAATGAAAAATGTGATAAAATTTATTGACTAAACTCATGCTACCAAAGTATGATTTTGTACTAATGTATTTGTATGAATTAGCTCAACTCTACAATTGGAAATTTTGAAATAAAAAAATGCTGTGACTATTACTTTTCAACCATTGTACATAAAGCTCATTTGCTTGTTGTTACGAAAGGTAATTTGAAGAAAAATATATGTACAGATGTTCTATGTATGTATATACTAGGAAATTAAATTTTAAAACAGTTTTTAAGTGTTTCATGTATTTGAAAATTTTTCTCGCCTTAAGAATACAGAAATACACAAAAATATTGTTATACTGTGTAGTTGAATAGAAGAAGTATCCCATATTTGATCTATTTTCATTGTCAAAATATTTCCTTGAACAAAAATCAGATATACTATGATTAAAATTATAATCTTTTCTATAAATCAAAATAACAATTTTTAATTCACATTTCTGCAAATAATAAAAACTTTGTATACCTAGAATACAATTTTAATTATTAAATTATTGACTTACAATTCTTGATATAAAAACAATACAAATTATACAGTTATTCTTTTTCTGTACAAACCATTATCAGCATACTTGTATTTTCATAACCTAGTCATTTCTTTTTTACCTCAAAGCATCTAACTGCGACTGCACAGTTTCAAGCTAAAAAAAAAATGTAATACTTTTTATAGTAGTCTATTATTGTTTATTATGCAAATCTAATAAGATTTTTCTAAGAAATAATCTTATTAAGTTCTGAAGGGGGGGAAAAGGTAACATTTTGTGCTGTATATATTCATTGCTTTTATTTAGTTGCCATAGTGTAATTATTTTAAGTACTTTTGCTTACAAACCAGAAAAATTATCTTCCTTGGAACATTTTTCCATGGCATATAGGTTAAGGACATACTGAAAAAAAAATGAACGAGGACTGTAAAAGGATTTTATCTTGCTCTTTTGAACTACATTTCAAAATCATTATTTGAAGAGCAGATACACTTAAAAGAATAAATAGTTAATTAGTTACCAAGGAGTTAATATATCAAACCACTTTTTAAATAAAGTAATACAATGGGTTAATGCTCATGCAAAGATTTACTTCTGCATGTTGGTGCAACTGCTCACTCACAATACAGTATTATACACAGGTAAAGAACAATTTTTTTTCAATAGGGCTGCAGATTGGTATTTATCACATTGCAGACTTGGAACATTCCTTGGGAGCTGGTATCACTGTTTAGTGCAGCACCATATAGGTGGAATACCAATCACCACAATGTAATTTTGACAACCTTTTTCCTCCTCAGAGAGAGGAACTTGAGCTCTGATGATGTGAAATGGTTCTCGAAATTTTAATTTTACCGAAAGCACTCTGGAGATCTTTAACATGTCACACGATCATACAACATGGATGCTGTCAATTTGCTGCATCATGAAAATCCACCGACTTGGCCTAGGGTCAAACCCGCAACCTTTTGCATACAAGGCCAGCCGACAGGACAAAATAATAGGAATGCCCATTTTGAAATGTGTTATACTTCAACCGTCAAATACAGCTTTGCCACATGTCAGAACAACCTGCCACTTAATGATGGCTAAAGGGAAGGTAGTTGAGCATTTACCAGTGTAAGAATGGTATGAAGAAAATTTTTTTCAAGCAAAGTGCCATTAGGTCCAACCACACAAGGATTATAATGGTCTACACAAAAATAGGAAAGGTATCCTCCACAAAAAAAAAAACAGTGGTAGAAAGTCTCTTGACAGACCAGGATAGACGAGCTTAGAAGAGGATAGTCACATGAAAATATAAGAATACACAAGAGCAAATAATCTCTGAGATGAACACTCATCTCCATCAAACCTATTCAACAGGAGCTGCATTTGCAATACAGTAGCCATTACAAAGCTTTTAGTACCACTGCAGAGTGCCATGATGCTACAACAATGGTGCCAAGACCACCAATGGGAACGGGTAATTCAGTCTGACAAATCATTTACATTATTTCAGACCACCAGATGTGTTTTGGTTTGGAAAACACCAGCAGAAGCATTTTATATTGATTGTCTGGTTCCTACTGTGAAGCATGGAAGGAGCTCTGTGCTATAAGCCGATAGCTATATCTTGTCATGGTCCACCTGTAGTTCTGAGGAAGAAGGTCAAATATGAGCATTATTATAGTATTCTTGCAGATCATTTAGGCCTTATGTTTCATACTCTGTTTCCTAAAGAACGTCCTCTATTCCAAGATGATAACATTCTTCTACACATGCCTCACTATGCTCAAACATGGTTAGATTAGTATATTGATGAAGAAGAACAGCTCCCGTGGTGTGCACAGTCTTCTGATTTCAACATCATTGAGCTTTCAACAGATTTAATCTGCATTAGCCTCCTCTGTATGGTGGATCTTCAGCGGTACTAGGCTCAAATTCATAAGACGCTGGCCAAGAGTCCGTTACCTAGGCTACTATGGCCACAGGTTTTTTTCAAGTGCTCTTTTTTCTCCTCCATGCATTCTACCTGATGTTGAGATCACTCTGCAGAAAGAATGGCTGAAAATTCCCTGAAACTTTGTAGATGACTTTTATTAGTCAATCCCACATTGGATACAAGATGTAATTCACAGGTGAATGATGGCTCAACTCTTTACTAAAGTTTTAATTCATTCAAAAATTAAAATTTTGCATTCTTTTATAAGTGTTTTTATTCTTTTGTCCTATACCTGTATATTTCAATAACATAGCTCCTTGATAACTATGGTTATTCTTTAAACAATCCTCCTTGTTCTTCTACTTAGAACATTTTTGTTATTTTTAAAATAGTAAGAAAAATTGAGAAAAGTGCATATAAAGTTATATGGACTTTAAAAAAAGTATATAATTTTGAACACTGGGAAGGAGTAAAAAAAAAATTTCTAAAATATTGATTATACATTCATAACAAAGCACACTCACTTGATTATAAAAAGAATACAATTCTTTATGAGAAAATTCCATTTGTAATTTTTCAACCTTTTCATTGGAATCCAAGGCTAGTTCAATTAATCCAACAGGATTTTTTAATTTGGACATTGAAGATTGGGCTGTCTGTAGTCGTAGTTCCCAATTTACATCACTTAGCTAAAAAACGGTATTTTGTCTCACAATTATTTTATATTTGCACATATATATATAAGCTTTTTACACAATATCACATTTAAGAATTGAAAATAATTATTAATAATGATTTTAACTAAAAAATTTATAAGTTAACAAAACTAAATCATAATTTATCAACAAAAAAAAAAGTGTTAGAATGTAAAGTGGACTAAGGTAATACTACTCTTGCATTACAGTAATTTTAAGAATTAGAGCTAATGTAGTCTTCCTCCAGAGTATAAATTCTATAGAAAAATACAGTACTTCACACATTGTTTTATGAGTATATAAAATTTAGTATATTTTACAGCTAGAAAAATTAATTTCATTTTCAAAGCCTAAGAAATATGCTTTCAGTTTTTAAAATTTTAATAGACAAATATATATTTTTTACATTAGAGAAAGATCATTTATAAATTTATACTCTCCAATACTTTTTTAAAAATAATTTATAAAGAGTTTTATATAAATTTATAAAGTTATCTTTTTTACTACTAAAAAGCTTTTAAATTATTCTTTTTGCTTAAATACTCTGTGGCAAGTGTATATAATTTTTTAACACAGAAGTATATTTTAATTTAGAATACTAAATTAACAAATACAACAAAAAAGCCTAATAAGTTATAAATTTTTTTGCAGTTCAATATTTCTTCTAGTTATTAAAAGATTACATGAATTCTAAAAACAGAAAGATAAAAATAATGTTCAACACCATCAAAATATATTTCAACATGATATTTTGGAAAGAATTTAAAAAAATTTTTTTATAAATAATTTTGAGTTTATTTCAGAACTAATTTGTTCATGTGCAATGAAGATCTATAACATGTAAAAATAATGTTATTTATATACACCTGTTTTGAAGTAATAGTTTTTCTTTTTAATTTGTCAATGACAGTTTTTGCATTTGAAACCCATGCTTGTACAATAGTTGAAACCTAAAAAAAGAAAGAAAACAATTAAATAATACAAAAACACTTATTTATAACTTTTAATAATCACAATGCCTATTAAAATAATTTTTGGTGTTTTAAAAAATGCAAGAAAATATATTCATCAATTTTTAAACTTGTATTAAAAACTGACATTTAGTATTAAAAAATAGACAGATGGCCTTTAATAATTAATAACATTTATTTTTTAAAAGAACTAAGGTGATGAACAACTTGATCCATACTTTTTCTCCATTTATATCTAACAACTGTAACTGCTGACTTAAAACTGCTGGTTTAGCCAAATGATATGCAGCCTGTAATTAAAAGAGTATGTATATATTAATACATCAAAAAAAGTCAAAATATAAAAATTCATATCAAATTTAAATTGAAATATAAGGATTGAATCCAGATTTATTTCGAAGTTATAGCCTGCTTAGTTGTGCTTCAAAGCTTTCTTTACAAGTTGAGTGAATTTTTATTATTATTTATTAGGATTTGAGGTTTACTTCCGTCTCCCCTAATATTTACCAGTAAGATATTGTGCTTAAGTTAAGTAAAGGTTATTGAGTTTTGCAATGAATCTTGATTTATCTCACTATATTAATACAAACTCCAATTAATTTAAAAACATGTATTGCAATCATATCACTTTTGGTAAATGAGCCACAAAAATCAACTCAAAATGAGTGTTGGAAGATATGACCCACATCAGTTGAAAGTTTGCTTGAATCTCCAGAAAATGGAATAAAAAAGATATTAGAAATTATACTAAATCAATCAGAGACAAAGGTCTTGTGGTTATCCAGAATTTATTAGCGGAAGAAGAAAGCAGCGAAGTAGATTGGATGGGGATCACTTCCAAAAATGTTAGTCAAATGTATTCTGAAAAAGACAACTCTAATGAAAAACATGAAGTTAATAATTTCAACTCCTTACTATGAATTTTTAAGGGCCAACAGATCAAATTTGCTATCTTAAAAAAAAAAATTAAAAGAAGTCTGAAGATACAAAAATTTTTAATGAAAAAGTAAATTCAGAAAGTGTTGATATTTGACTAAAATAGGCTCGTCTCATTGTGATGAATAGTTACAAAGAATGAATATAATAAAACGAGCTTGCATTAAATGAGGGCAGAATTTTTTTGTTGAACAAATGTTTATATTTCTTATAAAAATTGTTAAATCAACTTTGTTTTAAAAATTTTCGAAATTCATCCCTCGGAAATGCATAGTATTTAAGCACACACCACACACAAGCAATGGACTGTATCAAATTTTATTAGTTACATTATCATATATATATATACAAATTATTAAAACTGTGATGCCATCTGGTGTGGACTTTACATAAAAAACTAGTTGCACTCCCCCCTCCCCCCGTACCATCAAACAGACATAAAGATTGCATTAAATACAATATCACACATCAGGGGAGAAAAGCCTATAACTATAACGATAAAAAATAACTATTTAATAAATCTACTCGATTAAAAGCGTTATAAAAACTCTAGGTTACGTTGGCATAGGCAGCAAGCATACATGAGAAATTGTCGCTTATATTCACCTCTTTCAGTTTTTACCTTCCCTACTCTTAACAAGCTCATCACTTCGACTACATAATTCTGTGATTTTGCCCAAAGGCCATCTAAAACGAGGCATGTTATCCTCAATTAGAACAACCATATCACCTATCTTCGCGTTTTCCTTATGGAAATGCCATTTATTGCGTTGCTGTTACTCACTTAGATAGCCACTGTGCCATTTGTTCCAAATAAGTTGCACAAATAGGGTCACCTTTTGCCATCTTTTTAAGGGCATTCTCCTCAAATCAGTTTGATTAGGTTCTATTATTAAATTTATCGGTCTACCTATCAAGAAGTGGCACAGGGGTTAGGACATTTAAATCATCAACATTGCTCGTCAAACGGCATAAGGGTCTGGAATTCAAGATTTCCTCTATTTGGATGCAGATCGCTAGAAACTCCTCATAAGTAAGATTAGATTTGCCCACTACTCTCTTAAGATAGTATTTAACTGATTTTACTATAAGCCACCAAAGGAAGGTGCTACAGGCAGAATGAATTTCCATTCAATTCCTTCAGTTGACAGAAAACCCGAAAGTTTCTCATCTGGAGTTTTAATCAATTTCAGAAGTTTTTTAATATCCTGATTAGCACCAACAAATTTTTTGCCATTGTCAGAGTACAACTTTGTGCACTTAACTCAACAACCAAAAAATCTCTTTAGAGGTGCAATAAATGCCTCAGATGTGAGGTCCGATACAATCTCAATACCCTAGATAAAAATAAAACAGAACACTCTTTGATTGCAATATCTGATCATGAGTGGGCCACAAAAATTTACTCCAGAACAATTAAAGGGGTAATCTGGAATTACTCTGCCTCGAAGTAAGCTACCCATTAGTTGATATGTAGCAAATGGCCTGGCTTTGAAACAAACTATACAAGAGTGTGTATTACCTTTCTACATATAGAACGACCATGTAGAGGCCAAAATTTTTGTCTCACACAATGCAGAAGGGAAGAAGCACCAATATGGAAATTTTTATTATGCAAGTGAGTAATTATCTGATGGGTCAATTTATGATTAGGCAAAATTGCCAGATATTTAGCAACATAGGGGAAATCTAAATTACCCAAGCATCCTCCTACTCTCAAAATCCCATTATCAAGAAAGGGATTTAAGGCTTTAAGCTTACTATTAGGTGATACACCTCTTTGACAATGAAGACTTCGAATCTTTGTCAAAAATATCTCTATCTGGACCATCTGGATCAATCTAATTTCAGCCTGTTCCAACTCAGAAGCACAAAGTGGGCCATACACTGTAACAGACCTTCTCATTTTATTGATAAATCTTAATACATAACTAAAAATATGAAGGACTTTTAAATAATTATTACTAACGCACAATAAATTAGACAAAATAAATTGTTGATTGTTTGTGAAAGCACAGGTATCTCAGATGTCACATTAGCTTTTAACTCATTGAAATACTTGTTTTCACCTGGCAGGCTAGAACCGGTTGAAACCCAACTTGCTCAAGAAATGGTGGTTCCTTCCACCACAAGTATAAATCAAGAAAATCACGAGGGCGTAAACCGCATGAAACCAGATCAGCAGGATTTAGATGTGATGGCACATGAGTCCAAATACATCCTTCTGTCAGTCTTTGTACCTTTGACACTCGGTTAGCAATGAAGGTCTTCAATTGATTCCCAGGTGTGCTTAACCACGCCAATGTGATTGCTGAATCGGTGTGAAGCACAACATCACTAATCTTTAATTTCATACAGGATCGAATTTTCTGTATAAGCTGAGCCAGAAGAACACAGGCACAAAGCTCTAGTCGACGTATGGAAATTACTCTAATTGGTGTAACACGTGACTTACTAGCCAGGATGGTCACCTTTGCACAATCATTTCGATTGAAGCACTGTAGATAGATAATAGCACCATAGGGCACCTCAGAGGTATCTGAAAATCCCTGAAGGACAATTCTAAACCAGGCATCAGTCAAAACAAATTGGTTGATCCTAACGTTTTTGATGCACTTGAAGGTCATCACAAACTCCTTCCACTCTTCGGTAACTGGATCGGGCAACACCTCATCCCAATCAAGCTTCTGCTGCTATAATCGCTGTAGAAGGATCTTTGCCTTAGTCAGCACAGGACCTAAGAAACCCAGAGGGTCATAAAGTCTTGCTATAACACTCAGTACTTCACGCTTGGTATAAGATGGTTTATCCAAAATATATAGATACTTTAAACACAAAATAATCCTGAAAGGGCTTCCAACTAATTCCCAAAGTTTTTACAAATAAATCAAGTTAAACCAAGAAAGAATACTCGATGTCTGATGACAAGGAACTATTCAATAACTCAGGAGAATTGGATGACCATTTATGAAGTGTCGGGCAGTCTCTAGGTTGGACGCTCCACTCGCAATGTCTTCCATAAGAGGAAACCTCAATTTTTCATCCTGGGCCAACTGCTGCAAGGTCCTTATGGCAAGAAAAGGAGCATTACACATTCTGTATGTAACAGTTTTCAAATGAATGCATTGGGTCCGACTTTCTACACAATACGCTGGAGGTGTCTCTGAGCAAGTTGGATGAGGATCTGCCATTACATTTTTTGTATATCAGTGGTAAAGGTAAACTTATATCTTCTGAATAGGGTAATGGTTTCAAAAACATCCTCCATGACGTCTCCCTTCATTAATATATCATTGAGACTTACACTTGTTGTCGTGGGAGATGATGCATTGAATACTACTCGCAACTTTGTTGTCAATTTTTCACGCCGTAAAATGCCATGATGTGGTATGTAGTATTGCAAGGGCGATTCACCGGTCTCAACAACCCCCTCCATATGATCCGACTCCTCATACTCTTTTGGAAATTCCGTATACAATGACAAATACTCCAAATCCCTAGACAACTGCTTCCACAACGAGTTAAGTTGCCCTCACAGCATTATCTCTAGAATTTCCTAAACATGACGGATCCCTACTCAAAGCCATTGACACTACATATCTACTATCGTTATTCCTCTTATGTGCACGCACAAAGTAGTCCACACACAAAGGTGCTTCTGTATTTTCCCTACACTCCACATCAACACTTTCAATCTCCCAAAACTGTTTCAAGGTTTTATTTAAGTCATCATCAAGAACAACCAACAATGAACCAGATTCTCCACCATCTCCATTGACATTCCCACTAACAACATAACCAAACACAGTATTTTGCAATAGTAATTGCGAGTTCTCAGCATGTATCTGTCCTGGCTTCAACAATTTATAAAAAACCTCAGTCCCAAGCAGCATGTCAATTTTATCGGGAACACTGAAATTAGAATCAGCCAATGTCACGAGCTCCGAAACATTAACATTCCCATTAACTACTTTATTTGGGATGAGATCGGTAATTTTATTCACCAACATAAGCAACTCTTTTTCATAATTTTATTCTAATTTGCCAATGAAGTCTTAACACAATTCTTTATGACCATACTTACATCACTAACACAAGAAACCACAGTATTTATTTTTTCCATGTTAAGTTGTAACCTCTCCGCGCACGTCCTAGTGCATAAAAAGGATTGCGAGCCAACATCCAAAAGATACCTAACCTCAACCCATTTCTAGAATTTACTCTTAACAAGTGCTCAAATAGTACTCAAGAGTAGGATTTTTGTCTTTCCGTTATCAAGACCAATCGCCACAAACCGTAATTGCAAAATCACCTCCGAAGTCTCCTCCTTCTGTTTTGGAATAAAGGCAGGTATGTGCATCCAATTTCAAATGTGACGAGGGGTTGCTAGAATCCTCACATGGAAAATGAATCAATCTGTGATGAGGCTTCAAACAAAAGCAATTCTTGACTGAACAGCATTCACTCAGTTTATGGGGCAAAAAACAATGAAAACAAAGATTATTTCACTTTATCACTTCTGCACTTTTCCAAACTGAAAACCTTTTAAATTGAGAGCACGTAGAAAGAGGGTGTGAGAACTTTTTACAAAGGGCACAATTTGTACTTTTAGTTTCTGATAATAAGACCTTGGATATACTTCTATCCATTCACCAATTTTGAGTAATTTGCCATTTATTTCCTGTCACCTGTTTCACCTCACCAATGACATTTCTATTGACTACCTCATTCAAACCCCTACCTCTTTATGACAAATAAATAAAACACTCCCTTCCGAGCTGTTGAGGCTTAAAAAAACCTTCACCCTATTTAATTCCTATATGGGTCTTTAATTTGCGATCAAGCATCTCAAAATTCTTATCTGAAACTATAAGATCACAGAGAGATTTAATTGCATAATTGGCAATAATAGTCAAAGGATGCACATAAGAGAGAAGCAAATTGTACATAATTCTCAGACGACGGTAACTTCTGAGCCCCTCTAAAACTATTTAAACATTCTAGGGGTGTGGGTTCAAATTTCTTTAATACCAATTCTTTAATCTTTTCAAAATTACACAGATCCTCTTCATGAACATAAGACAGCAAATTACTTACCTTTTTTCCCAAAATATTCAACAAAATCTTGGCTTTTTGTTCATTAGGCAAAGACTTGTTTTGGAATGCTTTTTCCAAAGAATGGAAAAATAAATTATATGATTCTGATTTTACAGGTACAGGGATCGTTACGAGTTTTAACACTTTTAATTAAACCCTCCAAATCATCATTTACTGAACTCTGTTCTCCACTATCAGTAACTCGAAATGCATTATGCTAACCCAGGGGTCGCCAAAGTGGTCTATATAGACCCCTAGGGGTCTATTTAACAACAGTATAGGGTCTATCTGACCCAAGGGGTCGAATGGGGGTCTATTGGGACTCGAAGGAAAAAACAGTTCTTAATACGCAAATCACACATATCTAACTGCGTACGTAAAAATTTAAAATATTTTTATATTTGACTTAATATTATATTCTTTATAGAAAATAAAATAATGAATCAGAAAACAATTAAAAACTTATTAAAAATTTGACAATACATAAATTTTGGACTAATATAAATATAAAGCAAAAATATGTGAAACTTTACGAAATGGCTCAGCCATTTATGCTGGCGTTTCCAAGTTCGAATATGGTTGAAGCCGGTTTCAGTCACGTTAATTCAATTTTAACTAAAAACAGAAATAAATTTAATGTAGAGCTTCGAGGGGATTTACGGTTAAAATTGACTAATTTCGAACCCAATATAGCGAACCTTGCCAAGAAACACCAGGCACACTCATCTCATTAAGAAGTAAAAAATCTGTAGCTACTTTTCTTACTGTTTCTGATTTATTAAAAATTTAGACTAATATATAGTTTTATTTTAATTACCTGAAAATTAAAATTGTGGGGGTCTATGGAGATTTCGAAAAATTCTATAGGGGGCGATGATCAAAAAAGTTTGGCGACCCCTGTGCTAACCCTTTCCGGTGTTCATTAATTCCAACTGTTTCTCAATCTGAGCCAATTTAAATTTTTCCAATTCTATCTCATCCTCTCACTTTTCTTTCTCAAATTTCCTTTCCACTAACTTTTTCTCAAATTTTTCCCGCCTTTCTGTTAATATATTGGTAATAAAAGTTTGTACAAATTCAATACTGTCCCTATACACAAATCACTGGATTCAATTAAATTTTTCAAATCCAACACTTTTGCTGTGGCTGGGATCTCTAAACCCATTTCCTCAGCAAGTGCAATATGAAAGAGAGCTCATCCTTCTTATAATTCAATTTAAAGGCCATGTCTATGCACATGCTAACTAACCTATACCATTCACAAGAATTAAAATTACACAATTTAATACACAACAAGACTAAAATAATCCACCATTAAAATTCAAGCCAGCACCTAAAAACTACACAAAGCACTGCTAACTAAACTAAAACTACTCACTATAAAATCTGAACCCATATCAAACAAACCACACAATGCCCTACAACTAGATTAAAACAGCTTCACACACTAAATTTCGAAAATGAAACTTCAAATGAACACAACCATCAAGCAAGACGTAACTAACATATACAGCAATTAAACCCAAGTAAAACTAGCAACACAGAAACCCAATTCAATTTATATATAAAATTAAGCTACCAATTTCACTCACTAGATCAACACTAGTTAAAATGTTGAATCCGTCCACTTGCAATACACAACTCTTCCTGCATGCACATTATCCCAAGGCCTCAAGAACAGTTCACAATCTTGATTCACAATTCAAATTTTCAGGTTCCACAGGCAGCCGCAAACTCTCAGGCTCACTGAGAACCAAATATTTAAGCACGCACCACATAACAAAGCATACACAAGCAATGGACAGTATCAAATTTTATTATATATGCTAATTTTTGTCATTTGTCACTCCGTCCCATATCTGAATGGTGAATATGGCCTGGGAGTTGGAAGAACATTGCTGGAGGATGGATATCTCTGAACTTAATTAGTTTTAAACTGCTTTAACTTTAACAGATTAAATTATGGGTTTTTCATCAGGAAAAAAAATCTTTCACATAAAACATTTCAGTCTAGAATATTGAATTCAGTATCAAATATTAATGTGGATGATAATGATTTATATTGAAGTATAGTTGACTCTCGATAATTCGAAGTTGGAGGGACCAATCAAAAACTTTGAATTATCAAGAAGGGGGAAAAAACTCCATAAATACACAATGTGAAATTTTTTTTTTAACATATTTAAATTTTATAATATGTAATAAAACAATTGTACACATGTATAAAATCACTTTAAAGTATTTTTAAAAAATACATATTATACAGAAGTTAAAAGTCCTGTATTAAAAGAATACATTTATGTAATAATTCTTGAACAGGACTCTTTGACGCCCCACCAAATCTCTTAAATTCTTCACTGCAAATAAAATCGCTTCACACCCGGTTCCCTCAGACACTGTTCCCAACACCACTGGTTCTTTTTCCAGTCTGGCCCATGTCCTATTTGGTGCTACATGGGTGGTCATCAAAGGGGCTAGGTTACAGGGAAGACACGCAGAAACAATACAACACAAAATATTTAAGCTCCATTCTGTTTGCTAAAGGACTCTAGATAGTAAGAGTTCAAATTGTTGAGAGTTTTATAAGATAACTTCGAATTTTATTGCATGTTGTAGTCTGACCAGCCACAGATTTTACTTCGAAATATTGAGTCTACCAAACGTATTGTTTTAGTTCAAAATATCAAGAGTTTTTCTAGGGGCTGAGCATATACTTCAAATTAGTGAGAGGTTTGTATTACTGAAGGTTTGAATTACCAAGAGTCGACTGTATACATGTTAGAAATATACATAAATTGTTATAATAATCTAGGATTGACTGTAACAACACTTAAATGTAAACAATTTCGATTGATTATAAAGCAAATATGTTGGAAAATAAAATGACTATTTATTGAGACTAGATTATGACTAAATAAAAATTTCTGCAAAATGCACAAAAATTTATCATTCCGCAATTTTACTGCATAATTTGAACATTTAAAGTAACAATAGTTAAACATTTATCTTAAAGAAGTATTACAAAAATCAATAATTAGAATGTAAATAATGTATGTTTTCATCTTTTATAACAAATAAAAAATGAAAACAAATTTTTGCATTACATTTACAACAGTTTTCTAAATTGCAGCTAAAAAATGAATTAACTTTACCTGCTGAAAAATGAAAGTTAAAGTCTGTAATATTAATTTAAGTTGTTCTTGGTCAACTGACAATGAAATTTCTAACTTTGCACTCTCTTCCTTTGTGAATACTTCTTCCTAGAAGATAAACATACTATTAAAGTTCTTAAGAAATCTTTTTGATTGATAGAAGTATAATTGCAAAAACACTATTCTTTAGAGTTACATAAAACAAAATTAGTAGAGATATATAAATCAATGATTAATTGAAAACTTATTGGTCAATAATTCTAAAAACTAAAACTTTGTAAAGGTTATAATGTAAAAACTAGAATATTTAAATCCTTCTTAGTTTTCAAATAAAGTTGAAAAATATGAAATACACAGTTGACTTTCAGTGATGTACAGTTTCAATCAACCACACTAAAAATGACTTCAATCAGGAGATCATAGACACATTATCCAGCATTGCATTGCATGTACAGTAGAACATCATTTATCCGAATCAATTGGGACCGGACCCCATTTGGATACGTGATTGTTTGGATAACCGGTTTCGGATGATCGAAAACCGAATTCGATCCATGCAGTATATGAAACTGGACATTATACAAATATTGAAAATCATCACATGCCGTAAACGTGGTTGAAGAAAAAAAACCAAATTGTTGCAATTTTACTTTGGATGTGGAAGATAATCACTTATTTTTCGCTCTACCATTGTACCCCTTCGTTTTTTCAATGCAAGGTCTCTGATTCTCTTCAGCAGTAGTAGTTGAGTAGGACAGCACTCTGATTGTTGTTCATACCACTCCATAGCTGTCTCTAATGCAGAAACGCATCAGCATTTCCTACTTTCATTGTTGTTGTCCTCGTCTTCATCCATTTCATCGTCAACAGGCATCGTCTTCTTGCAAGGAAGTCACAATCTCGTCATCGTTTAGCATTTGAAATCCAGACTTCTGCATCACATGCTATCCAGGTTTCTACATCAACAAAACTACACAAAAGAGCACATATACACCCCCTCACTTGGAAACAAAGTGACCTAATATTCTGCACAGATGTTTACCAAACCACACAACTGAAATTCCCCAAATATCCCTCACCTTGGGTTTTCCCATCACTTTTGGCCTCACAAGAAACAAATGTTGAGCATCGCACGGTTCGAAAATGTATCCGGACTTTGGTTCAGACATTTGACGCTCCGCGGATGACAAATGTTCATATAAATGACGTTCTACTGTAATATAATAAATGTTTCCAGTAGTCTATTTTTACATGATGGAGATTGAGGTTAGCTTATTGAATGTTTTCTGCTTATTGAATTCTGTAAGATTAGCAGCACAACATTCACTATATTTTATAATTCTGCACTAAATACATAATAAAATAAATATAAGTGATAATTAATTATTCTGTGAAGCTTAGAAAGGAAAAATTATGGAACTGAAAATCAAGAACAACAAACCAATCTAACACATCACTCAATAAGTCTCGGGCCTAACTAATAAAACAACTTTTCTGCAAAATTGAACTTTATTTATCAAGATACTCCCCTTCAAGAGTGATACATGCAGCCCAATGCTCTTCTAATTTTTTAATACCTTTTTTGTAGAACGATTTGTCTTTGCTCTCAAAATAGGCTTCTCTATTTCGGTAATCACTTCTTCATTTGTACCAAACCTCTTACCTTGCAGCATTCTGTTAAGATCTACAAACAGCCAGTAGTCACTGAGGGCCAGATCTGGACTGTACAGTGGGTGGGAAAGTAATTCAAAGTGCAATTCGATCAATTTGACCATTGTTTTCATGGACTTGTGTCACGGAGAAAGTACATGGACTTGTGTCACTTGGTGAAACAATACTTTTTTTTTGGATTTGAGGACGTTTTTTCTTTATTTTTTCATTCATTTGATCCAATAACGCCATGTAATATTCACTACTAATTGTTTTACCGTTCTCAAGGTAGCCAAAAACAAAATCAAATGAGCATCCCAAAATACAGATGCCATAACCTTGCTAGCTGACGTTTGAGCTTTTGGTCGCTTTGGACGCCTTTCACTGGCTTCTGTCCACTCAGCTGACAATCTTTTTCATTTAAGCGTGTCATAATGAATCCATGTTTCATCCACTGTCACATATCTATGTAAAAAATTCTGTTCATTTTGATAAATAGCTCCAAACAACGCTCTAAATTGTCGATGCGTTGTTGTTTTTGATCAACAGTGAGAAAACGCGGCACCCACTTTGTCATTGACAAATGAACATGCAAAATAGCAAATGCACAGCCTTCTGATACCATTAAATTCTCTGCTATCTCATGCAACTTCAATTTATGATTGGCTAAAACGATTTCATGCACTTTTTTGATGATTTCTGGAACAACTGCAGAATTTGGGTGACCTGAACGTTCAACACCGTTTGTGTCTGTACGACCACGTTTTAAGTCAGCATACCATCTCTTAACATTTGTTTGCAATGAAGCAGAGTCCGGATAACATTTATCAAGCCATTGTTTTGCTTCAACAGTGTTTTTCCCCATCCGAAAGCAATGTTTGATTTGCACACGAAGTTCTTTTTCATCCATGGTTTCTAAATTGCCACTTTTGCCAAAAAAACCCCACTGTAACTTTATAATTAAACAATATATTCTCTCAAAATTTTGACACATGCCGTTTGAAAGTTAGTACTACTAGGTTAGGCTTAGAAAAGTTAGAAGATAGCGCCATCTATATTGAGTGATGTGTTATCTTGTAAAAAGCTTATTCACTCATCACAATATTTCCTAAGCTATTTAACCTACAGGTTTGAAATTTGGTATGCATGTTCTTTTTATGGAGTAGAGATCTGCTAAGAACGGATTTTGTGAAAATTGAACCCCAAGGGGGTGGGTTACAGGGGATTAAGGGGTGTTATAAAAAATTATTCCCATTTTTAAACTACTGGACATACAGCCTTGAAATTTGGTAAGCATATTCCTTTCATGGAGTACAGATTTGCAACATAATGGGTTTAGTAAAAATCGACCCCTAAGGGGCATTTCGGGGTATTAAGGGGCATAATAGACAAACATTTCCATTTTTAAACTATTAGTCCTACTTGCTTGAAAATTTGTGGGTATGTTTCTTTCAGAGAGTTCCTCTAACAAAGAGATTCACAAAAATTGATCTCTAAGGTGGTTTGTGAGCAGTCAAGGGGAGTAATAAAAAAAAAAAATCTTGTTTTTGAATTGTTAGACCCACATACTTAAATTCTGTTAAGCATGTTTCTTTTGTTGAATAGAGATCCACTAAGAATGGAATTTAAGGAAATTGATTCCTAAGGACAGCTGGTTACTAGGGCATATTGACAAAAAAAATTTCCATCTTTGAACTAATAGGACTATAATAATGAAATTTGAATAACATGTTTCTTTTGTTGAGTAGAAATCTGCTAAGAATGGTTCTTTTGGAAATCGACTTTCAACAAGGTTATGGGGCGTAATGATAATAAAAATTCCATTTTTGCTCTGTTAGATTTAGACTTGAAATTGGGCATGAATGTTTATTTTACATAGAGTAGAGATCCACTGAAATTTGGTTTTTCCACTTGGTTATTGGATTACGAGAGCACAAAAAATCATTCCACTTCAATTTTAGAGATCATTAGAAATTATTAATTAGAAGTTCTGTCCTTTTTATATCAAGAGGCAAGATTTACAGGTATAAGTGCATTTTTGAAAATTCAATTGAATTCTTAATGCTAGTACTTAGATATATCAATAATTTATATATATTTAAACAATATATATTTATACAACATCATGAAATACCCAGCAAAGCAGGTGGGTAATGGCTAGCATATAAATATATATAGTATATAAAATCAATTGATCAAAATGGAAAACTTATGATTTCTAGAGCTGTCACCGACTTAGGGCAGTGAAGTAGGGTTATGTATATATAGTCTTAATAAACTCTACTTAAGACTGAAATAATTTGAATATATTAACACTAGAACCATGGCAATTTCGGTATACCTAAAACTGTGGGCTGGGTCAAATTGACCCCATTTAATAAAAACCTGTGTTGTTATGCTAAAAGTATGCTGCAATTATTTGGCAATGACATTTATTCATTTTTAAAATTAAATTGTTATAATAAGTGATAAAAAATAATAAGGTATTACAATATGGAAGTATACAGTTAGTAAAATATACAGACAACTTTAATAGAAATATTTAGTTTTTTACCAGTCAAGATTTCCTACACATTTTGGGCAACTTCTTTTTATATATTTTGTACACTTTCCGCATATTGGTATTTTACAATCAGAACAAGTACCTACAGTTTTGTTTCTACACTTGAAAGCTTGGCAATGAACCCTTTTTCGCAACTGTGCAGATTCTTCAGCAGTATCTGCTTTTGTCTGTGTATCTGACTTGTACTTTCTTTTGGAGTATACGCACTATGAACTTCTTCAATGAGTTGTTGAAGATATTCTCTCCTCGTAAGTTTTTTTCAGTAACTTCTTCGTAAAAAATCCATGAATTAATCCCTGCAAGATCAAGAATACTGTAGAAAACATGAACTGGCTACCTCCTTGATCTTTCCTTCACAGAATATTTCCGAGCCATTTGGTCGGCAATGTTGACACGAAATTTTATTGAGTTATAAAATGATATTGTTTCTGGAAGCTTTTTTGTGTAATTATTGTCAATATCAACTGTGGGATGAAGGGAGGTCAATAATAAGACATTTTTGCTGGTTTTCCCTGATAAACTGTCAAAGGCCGTTATAGGATATACTGTCATGCTCCAGTAACAGTATATCCTATAACGGCATCTTTAAATTTTTTACAAATTCAGGTACTTCTTTCCAATTTCATTTCAGTTAAACTTGTGTTTTTCATTTTCAACGTTTGGGACAGATTTAGTTAAAATTATCTGTAGTTATATTTCTTCCTTTATTTTTGAAAGGTTCTATCAAATGTAAAACGATGTATTTGGAGGGAGCTAGGTTTTCAGGATGTTCCTCATCTTTAGCCAAATATGGAAAACCATTAAGCACATATTTACTATCAACATCAGTGGCAAGCCAGAACTTGATACCAAATTTATCTGGTTTACTTGGCATATATTGCGTGAAATGACAACTGGCTTTAGACGGAAACAGCTGTTCATCAATAGTTATATATGGTCCTGGTTTACAGCAAATTATCAAATTTTCAATAAATTTCTTCCAAACTTCAGAAATGAAACAGAATTTATCTGTTTGAAAGCATTCAGATTGTGTAGTTTTTTTGTCGAATTGCAGACATTTCACAAGTTTTCTGAATCTATCTCTCATCATAGTCTCCCAGAAAAAAGGTGGATTCCAAACAACAGACTATCAAGCTCTAGATTATTTGCACCGTATATACCTCGAGCATACAAAATTGATATAAAAGCATCTAGTTCATTTAAAGATTTTGACCATTCATTTTTTCCCAGTTGCCGGTGAGCTTCTCTCTCTGAACAGTTTTTTATATGATGAAGCATAGACTCATCTATAAGTAGCCTCCATGAACTAATTGTATAGCCATTTTCAATATTTTGCTTTGCATAACTGGCTGGGCCACTCTTTTCTTTGAAAACATTAGGTTCAGCAATTTTTCCATGCATACAACTTCCAGAGGTGATGCTTTTAAGACATGTTCCATCATTTGTAACAAAAGTTCCAGAGTTCATTTCATATGGATTTGAATCTGATAAATTTTTACATTTATTTACACATTATTTTTTCCCCTCAGAAGTGGTTTTTCTGTTAGTATATTGTACAGGAAAATTAGATACTGTATATTCTCAAGAAATATTTTCTTCATCTGGAGGCAAATATTCATCATCACTAAAAACAATTTCACCATCATTATCATTTTCAAATTCATTTTCCAATAATTGCTGCATATATTTGAGGGCCTCACTAACTGCTAATTTAGGGGAGATCTGTGTCCCTAGGGCTACTTTTTTTCAATAGACAAAAACAGAGCCACTGGCCTGTTTAAAAAATGCGAAATTGATATGCACTCATCCTTATACTAACTACCATCTAATTAGAGTTAATATAAGTACTTAAAATAATAAATTCTGTGAAATAAAAGCTTTTTAAAAAATTTCACAAATGGCCCTAGATATAATGATATCATTGTACCTAGGGCCAGCAGCTGTTGTACCTTGGGCCTTTTCCTGAAAGTTAGGTTTTACTCTGTAATCAATAGAAAATAAACATACACAGATGCATTTAATAAAAAAAAAAAACAATATGAGCTAATACATTGATTTATCAGGTAACTATTTAAATTGCAGTACACCAAATTATTAATAAACTACATGTATTTTCATTCAACATTATAATTTAAAAGATGTCTACTAATGTGTGGTGTTCCCACAGTTCCTGGAGGTGCTCCTTTCAGCATGTGGTTTTTAAAGTTCACCCTTGGAAAAAGCATCATAGAGGGAACAGAATTCCCTATAGCAATTATACTACAGATAATAGTGATATTAGTTCCTCATTCACCTGAGTTCATGCTGCCGACCTGTTTCTTGCCTTTAGGGGCTACAACCTTGGCTGGTGTGTGCACTCTCATAATGCCTGACGTTCATATTATAAATGCAATCAGGCAAAAACTGGTATTTTGACAATACCTCCTGATACTTTGTAAAAAAAGTATCAACATTTGTTTTATTAAAGCTGGTAGCTCTTGCCAAACTTGTAGTTTGGGGTTTTCTTAGTGTAAGAACCTTATTTCTTTTCAGAAAATAAGATACCATTGATCACTAGCTTTGCCATGTGCATTTCAAGACTTGGGACATTTTTTTTCATTAGCTTTTGCATATTCAAAAGCAAGCTTTTAAACTTTTTTTTTGACAACCCGAAATGCATATTGCATGCAACGTTAAGGTATATCCAAACAGCACATCGGTTATAATATGCACAATTTGATTTTATACTTTCAGAATTATTAGACTTCCTGCAAAAAGCAATGTGTCTTTGTAGTTTTGCTTACTTCAAACTGTTGTTTTACAGTCCAAACTGGAACTCAATCCTTCAAAACTGCTTCTGCAGCTATATTATCTGCATTAGGTTTTGACCTTTTTATTCGGTCAGAATTTCTAGGCATCTAAAAGTTAGGAATTTATAACTGCTCATAAAGAGGAAAACTGATAAATTAAAAATTTGCAGTATGACAGTGGGATACACAGGTTATAAATTTAATTAAAATATCATAAAAACCTTATTTAGAATTATACTTTTGTTTTTAAAACTATAAAAAATTGTTTGTTTTTTTATTAAAGAAATTCTTATGTTATATAAACAAAATAATCCTGAATAATAACAATAATGGTAGCAAAGATATTTTTTTATAAAATTAAGAATATTGGAAGTTTTAGAATAAAATATAAACTCTCCTCTCATTTAAATAACATTTAGTAATTATAAAAAACTTGACTAAATCAAAATGTTAATCATAATCAGATAATCAAGGCCATTTTCCTCCTTTTATTATGAAAACTTTCTCAATAAAATAATAACATCAAGAATATTAACTGCAATTGTACCTAGGGCCATGGCCCTAGGTACAAAGCAACTATGTGGCCCTATAGGTACAAGACTTGGTAATTTCATACAAAATGTCTTCTGCAAAAAAACCCACATGGAGAGGGGACTTATTAAAAATATTATTTAGTACTTAATGTTACAAATAAAATTATTTACTAGAATTCAAAGAAAAATATTTGACTTGCCTTGGTACAACAATAAAAAGAGATTAGCAGCAAAATTTTACTTCAGACCATGTAAAAAGATTTTTCATTTATAACTTGCCACAGCTTTCTTTTACAAAATTTCAAAATGAATTCTAAAGTAGGAATTGGTGTTGTTACTCACCAAACTGAGTAATGAAACTTAGAATTAAATATTAGTAAAGTAAAGTGGGGTGGCCCTAGGTACACAGGTCTCCCCTACACATATTTCTTCCAGCCATTTTCGCCTAAGATCAATTTTATTTCTGTGTGTAAACAAGGTGGCAAAAAACGAACAGACTGGTACACTCAAACATCTCCAAGGCAATGGGAACAATTAGTTATGCAGTCATAAAAAAACAGATGTGTGTTTGTTAGACTATCGCATTGGCTAAGGCAGTATTGCACCACATTCCATTCAATAAGCCAAAACAACAAACATCGGAGAGAAAACAATCCTACAATATGCTAACTAGAGACATTTTCCCCATACAGAATAACAGGAGGGGAGGGGGTCTGCAACACTGGCAACTACTACAACAAAATTCCCAGCTGCTCTTCTGTTATCAGTAACAATCTACTAACCTTAAAGTATTGTTTTGCTGACATTCGGGAAATTGAAAGAGGACTGAAAAAGCTTTTCCCACACCAGGAAACGTTGAATTGCAAATTTAGTATTTGTGATTATAATGGGGTCAAAATGACCCATTCTGTGGTCTTAGGTATAAGTATTAAAAAAAAATGATAAGTATTTAACCTATCATATTTTCAGATTATTATTGGTATAAAAATAGGAAAAGCCAAGAGATTTTTTTTCAATTCTGTTCATAACTTTTTGAGAAAAGTGGAAACAAAATTGCTTTTGGGTCAAAATGACCCCATCTGCAGTTCTAGCGTTGATAAAAATATCATTGAGATTTTGGAAACTTAAAAAGATATATGCTGCAGTATTATAAACAATGTTGACTGAGGACAACTTTTAAATTTACATAAATGTGAGGTTTCAGTAATTTCAAGGCCAGTCAACATTCCTCTTGTTTGTTTATAATACTAAGAAATATATATAGAGATATATAACATAGACGTAAGTTGACTTCCCTCTTTTCATAACCATGCCAATGTGAAAACTTTCAGCACAGATAAATTTAAAACAAAAACTTTATGCAACAGATTTTTAGAGTAATCAGGATGAGGAAAACACCCGAAAAATACTGAAATATTGACAACTAGTTTGGGTTGAGTCCTAGCACAACCCATTTATGTCGCCAAATTTTTGGCCATAAAGTTTAAAAAATATGGCAAACCTGCAAAATTTAGCAAAATGGTAACCCTACTCAGACCGGTTTTTTTTTAGTTTTCCATAATCTAGACAGTGGTCATTTCCTTTTGATGGTCATTGACGGTTGTGTAACAGATTTTTCTAGAAAGCTGAAAGTGAAGGAATGAGTGGATTTTTCCTTTTTCTTTAAGAAACAACTGCAGAAAGAATGTTTGTTAGAGAGAAAGGGAGATCCGTTGCCCTTTGGACGACGTTTTTTCTCACTATAGCATCTTAGAAGCAATGGTTTTTCTGTTTTCTTCTTGAAGTCATTTTAGAATCCACGTTTTCCTTTTTTGAAGCTTGATGAATGGATATTTTTTCTTCTGAATGAAGGAGTTAAAAAAGAAATTATTGCTTTGTGAATGAGTGAACGATTGAAAATATTTCAGTATGGAAGTTTGAAATACGAAAATAATTTGTGTTTGAGATCAATGGAGATCGTTATTTCATCAGCCTATAGCATTCATATCGGATTTTTTTCCCACTGTTGCGTTTTAGAAGCGAACGATTTTTCAGTTTTTTTTGCAGTAGCAGTTTTAAAAACCATGTTTTCTTTGTAAAAACTTGGTGAATGGATTTTTTTTTGAATAAAAGGTAAGAAAGTAAAGATTGTTTTTTGTATGAATGAAGGATTGATAGAATCTTGGTATGGATGTCCGAAATTTGGAAGGAATTTGCATTTAATTTCTTATTTTTGATTTGATATTTCCTAAGTTGTCCATTTTAGAAGCCTTGTTTTTTCGACATCTTTCGTCTCTAGACGCCACTTTAAAAACCATGTTTTTTCATCTTGTTTTGGTCTCTGATGCCATTTTGAAAAACGTGGTTTTTTTAGTTTGGCGCCAAAAACAGCAGTGGGCTGTGCTAGGACTCAACCCTAGTTTGATACCAAGATCCCTCAACTAAAAAGCCCCCTGTAAGCCACATTGTAAACGTACAACATAGCTAAAATTATTATCACAAATTTTCTACACCCCTTTTATATACAAAAAATAGACATCACAAACATTCATGCATAATAAATTACATATTTACAAAACCCAGACGTAATCTATACTAAGAGTGACATAATCCATTTTGCGTGTATTACATAAATAACACACATCAATAAAAAATTCTTACCTTAAGATGAATTTTTTGCAGAATGCGTGTTAACAGCAAAGGAAATTTTGAGGAATCAAGGTCATTTATGAAAGTTACAGCATTCTGAATTCTAAAAATAAAAATTAATTAAACATGCATAACTTTTAATTAAAGTGACATAACTTATTTGTTTTATATGTATCAAAAAGCATTCCTTAAAATTTAGGCTCAAATACTGTGCACATATAGCAGCCATTTATGGTGAGTTTGGTATTTAAGCAGAGTGATGCATTTAAACCTCAGACAGTAATCAAAAAAGCAAATCTGGCAACTAAGCATTTACATCTGTTAATAAATAAATAAATTATTCAAAAAAATATCATTTCATGATTTCATCAAATAGGAAATTGCTTTGATCAAGGCATATCCAAAATGAGCATATCTGAATTTTTAAACTTCAGTAATTGTAGGGATAAGACAAATTTTAATAAAAATGTCGAAAAAAAGGTACTTTTTCATTTTGGCATGGGGGGGGGGATGGTTAAAATTGTTTTGCCAAATTAGACACCAAACACAAAATAAGGTAATAACCAACAACATGTCTCAGATACAATAAAAGTAGGGTTGCTTACACATCCTCCAAAGTTCTTTCCACATAAGCACTTCAAATCATGAATTGCTATAATTAATAAATTATTGCTGGTATTCAGCTATTTTTTGTTGCATTTTTATGGCCCCTTGAAATGGAAGAGTATTGAAAAAAAAATTTTTTTTCATAATATACTTTTCAGTCAATATGAAACTTTAAGTATCTCCATTTTTAATAAAATTTTATAATGAGATAAACAAATAGATGTAAAAACAGCTCTCAAAGCTGTTCTTAAAAATGTTAAGATGTTCTATGGTACACAGAAGCATAAGATATTAACAGTAACTTCCTCTTGTCAATAAAAAAAAAAAAGATTAAATGTTCATCTGTAACTGCCACAAATGTAAAATGTTAAAAATGATACAAAGCATAAATATAATCAAGAGAATGATTAATTTTTTCGCCCGAGTGTAGTATGGGGGGGCCCTTTGGATTTGGCAATTTTTATCAAAATTTCAATGTGAGATAACGAATTCATTCTGGCGCGCGGTTTCATTTGCTAACCCTTGACTTTTGATTTGTTATCTTATGCAAATAAGGTATCGTGTTGCTTTTAAAAAATTGCTATTGGTTAATTAATAAATTTGCAGATAATTTCAACACGTGCAGACGATTTTCAAATTAAAAATTCCATGTTTAATTTATTTTTCATTTTAACATTTATTTTAGTCCATATTGGATACTTTGCGCTTCAAGCCATTTTTTATATTCCATTTTCTTAATTACTTTTATTTTCCTTCGATTTATCCTGAAGAGTATGCCTGAAAGGTATGATTTGTGTTTTTTTTTATTTGGAACAAAAGGGTAAATTGACTGTGATACAGTGGTGCATGGAAAAAGGATTGATTGCTGCCAGTGCTGAATGTTCTGTTTGCAAGAAAGCTATGCGTCTGGTGAAAAAGAATTCTAGTGATGGATATATTTGGGAATGCTGAAAGAAAGGAGCGAATGGGCATCACATGAAGAGATCCGTCAGGAAGAACAGCTGGTTCGAGAAGAGTAAGCTGAGTATGCTTGATATTCTAAAATTAATGAATATGTGGGTGTGAAAGATCAACCGTAACTTCATTTCTTTTGAACTAAATGTTTCGAAGAAAACAGTCACGGATTGGATGAGTTTTTGTAGAGAGGTATGCATAGAAATGTGCGTGTACAACAGTTCGATGCTTGGAGGTCTGGATGTGATTGTAGAGATTGACGAGAGTATGTTTGGTAAAAGGAAGTACAATAGAGGCAAACGAGTGAATGGAACCTGGGTGTTTGGAGGAATTGAAAGATCTTCGAATAAGTGTTTTTCCATGTGGTTCAGGATAGGTCAAAGGATACTCTTCTACAATCCATCAAGAGCAACATAAAGGAGGGTACCACCATCATATTGAATTGTTGGAAAGCTTATAATTGCCTGGAAGATGAAGGTTTCCTTCATCTTTCAGTCAATCACACATTGCATTTTAAGGATCCAGAAACAGGCGCTCACACGAACTCCATCGAGGGTTCATGGAGCACCATTAAAAAATCTCTGCCTGGAACCCGCAGGTGTAAGGATCAATTTGATTCTTACCTTGCGGAGTAAATGTGGCGAAAGATGAAGCGACCCAACAATCCGAATGACCTATTCACTACCTTTTTAGAGGCAGTGAAAGAAATATACCCTCCATTGGAAGAGCTCTCCTGAGCGCAGGTAAGCCTACTGAAATATTCTAAATTACGATTTCTACTGCTTAAAATAATCCTATTTTTAATTTTAAGCATAAATGATACCTTTATAAATATTTCTTTTAATTTCACATTAATATCTCTTCATATTTATTTCAAAATTACATTTTGTAAATTCTTAGAACACCTACTGATTAATTAAGTAGCTTGGCTATCGCTTCCGGTCGCCAAAACCAGCTATCGAGAGAAAAATAACTTGGCAACCACTTTTAGTCACGAAAAAATTAACACCACCAAGGACCCTCCCTATACTACACTTTAACCAATTTTTTTTTCAGGATTAGAAACAAAAACAAAAAAAATATTATTTTTTTAAATAAATTTAATACTAACAAAATACTTTAGAAATTATTTTATTTTGAAAATGCCTGATGTGTTAAAATCACACTTCTGTTAAGTTATTAATCGATATAAAACACAAAAGTTACAATATTAAATTATTTTTTTGGTAATTACTTTCAAAGTAACTGTTCTAACAGCCGGTAAATAAAAAAATGAGCCTTGACAAAGAGAGCAAATTTATAAAAAAAATCCTCTTAAAATACATTTTCGATATCACTAAAAATAATATACCTAGCACTTTTGAAAAACATAGGGGCATTCATATTGCTATCTTTACAGAAACAATATTTAAGAAAAAACTTTTGCTTTAATTAGTTACTGTTTACATTTTCCACCCATAACAGCAACCAACACAGGTTGCCGTTCAAAAAAGTAAAGTACTGCACGTCCTTTATCAATTGACTTTCATTATGAAAGAAATTGTTTTCTTTCGAGTAAATGAAATATATTTGAAATAAAAAAATTTCACGTGAAATAAAAAATATAAATAAATACGAATAGAGGGTCTACGATACATACATATTTTTCACACATGGATAAAATTCAGCCTTTAAATATTGCAGTTAACTGTAACTCGCACAATCGTTTAAAATACATTTTACGTTCATTTCTGTATGATTGACGCGGTATTTTAATAATTTCCAGTTTATTAATCAAGAAAGAGTGTGTTTTAGTAAAACTGCTTAAAAAAAACATTGAATTATTTATATTATTGAAGATCTTTGTAGACCATGACTGCGAGTGCTCCGAGTTATGTGTTGGATCAAGTCGAGGAAGATGCTGGTGAACTTCAGTTTCCTAAGGAATTTGAAAATGCTGAAACTCTTTTAGTATCTGAAGTGTTGATGTTACTCGAGCACAGAAAACAACAAAATGAAAATGCCGAAGAAGAACAAGAACTCCCTGAAGTTTTTATGAAGACTTTAAATTATTGTCAGAGATTCAGCCGTTTTAGAAATAGAGAAACCATATCTGCAGTCAGAAGTTTGCTAACACAGAAAAAGGTTCATAAATTTGAACTTGCTCAGCTGGCCAATTTATGCCCAGAGACTCCCGAAGAAGCTAAAACGTTGATACCCAGTCTTGAAGGGCGATTTGAAGATGAAGAATTGCGTCAAATATTGGAAGATATTCAAACTCAGAGAAGTTTCCAATATTGATTTATATGTAATGAAAGTAGAGCAATTTTCATTTATGTAATGCTAAAGATATCATCGAATTTACATAATCTATTACTTTATATAGGTGTTATTTTGTAAATTGGCTCAGATATTTGTTCAGATCAGAAATTACATTATATATGTTTATAATTTGATTTAAAGTATATTGTCATCAGTTATTTGCAAGCTTTTTTAAAATAATCTGGTTGTACAGTTTTATTAATGATATTGGGAATTACATGTAAAAAGATTAAATTTAAGTGTATATAATTTTATTTTTTATCTTAAAATATGCTGGAAAATTGTTTGAATGTTGCTTTTTCTTTTTTACTGATCAAAGCTGTAGAAAATGATACTTTAAGAAATTGTTATTTCTTCATGTCTTGTACTTTATTCTCTTAAAATGAACTAAATTTGTGTATTCCTTCAAGCTTATTCAATCATTTGAGCTGCCATTTGAATTTGACATGCTGACTTAAATATAATTGTGTTCAATTATCTTAAACTTAATGCATGTACACATACTATATTAATGTTTTTATAGGGAAGTGATATAAGTAAAACAATAGCAATTTGGTTATTTATGTATTTACCTCAGCCAGATTTGCCTCTGGAGAATCGTAATATTTTCTACTAAAATCTGTTTTTTCCCAGATAAAGCATGCGAGTAATAATATTTTTTAATTTTCTCTTTTGTTATATTGTGGAACAAGTTTGGCTGTGATGAAATTAATATTCAAGTACCAAAATTTGTTGAGAGTTTTTTTTTATTTTAATAAATTTGGTTTTTTTTTACACTCAAATTGTACAGTAATTGGGTTGAATCCAATTGTAGTCTACACTACAATTGGATTCTTGCTTAGTATACAATGGTATTGCTTGCTTAGTGAATAAAATTTTAGATATATTAGATAAGAATACCATTACCGCTATATAGATATTATGATCAAACTAGAGCCCAATATAGAAAAATATATTGAAGGTAATTTTTTTTGTCCTCAGCACAAAAGGTGGAGAGGGGAATTAAACTAAAATTGGTAAAATTCTAGCACATCACAGTGTTGTATTTGGTGACAAAAGTTTTTCGCCTAATGGTGCCTGGGAAAAACCAGCATTTTTCAAAATGGCACCCGAGACAAAAATGTGGTTTCTAAAACAGACATCATAGGAAACAAAATCAAAAATAAGAAATTGAATGCAAGTTTCGAGCCTCCATTACAATATTCTATCAATCCTTCATTCATATAGAAAACAATCTTTGCAGGCTTACCATATTGTAAACTTTATTGCCAAGAAGTGTGCCCTACTAGGATCCATCCCTAAAATTTTGCCAGTTTATATAGGGGCATGTGTAAAATATCATACCTCCTGGATATAATTCTAGCTAAACTTACATCAATCATTTCGTGTATTTTGTCATTTGAGAACACTTTTCTGATTTTACAAAAAAGGTTGACAGGATACAAGTACTATTAAAATGTATGGTTTTATTTAATTTTCATTCTGTTACTATCATTAGGGTCATTATGTAAATATTTTTTTAAAAATGAAGTAGTTATTGGGAAACTAAGTTATAAATCATTTAAAGAGTTCCTATGATTATGTATTGAATGTTATATAATGTACTTTTTTTTTTATAAAATAAGGAATTTCCTTAATTTAGTTTTTTATTGCATAATTTGGGTAGAATTCTTCATATTGTCTGCTTTTTGAAGATTTCCTATAATTTACATTACTTTATGATTTTCTAGTGTTTATATAAATAAATATTCAGAAACATAAAATGTATTGATTAGAAAAGGTTTAAAAAAATATTTCCCAACCAATAAAATTGTTTTAAAATTTTTTCTAAATTAAAAATTTTAATAAAAGATTTTTGTATATCAGGTTTGATGTCTTATAGTTTTTCAATTCCTACTATAAGTACATACTCTATATTTAAATATTTATCTTCATCATAGTTCACTTCAACACCTTTACAAATGGTTTATTGTTGGCGACAAAACCAGTGTCTCCATTATACACAAACTGAAACATATATCGCTGCACCATGATATTCATTTTCAGTGGATCCCATCTCGCTGCGAACTGCACGGCAATGAAATGGCGGACAAACTAGCAAAGGAGGACTGTAATCTTCCAACTCCCTCTACATCTGCCCTTACCTATCTGAAATTATGTATTAAAAAAATCTCAAAATTTGGTGGAGTGGAGGATGCTTTTCACTCATCATTGGTATGTTGGTAATAGACCTGGACTGGGCCCTCAAGTGTGATAGATGCTCCCAGACTACACACTCAACTTGCTAGTGGTCACTTCAAGTGCCTCTCATTCTCAGTGAACAAGATCTCCATCTGTGCAAGTTGGGCTTCACGAACCCGGGGTACCCTAGTGATCCTTCTCTATTTTCGACCCTCTTTCTTGTCATTCAATTCATTCTTTCTTTCTCTTCCCGTCTAGACCACAGATATTAAAACAAATGTTTGGTGCAGTATAGCCGAAATCGGCTCTTGCGCCAATAAACCCCAAAATCACTCACCCATCTGTGCAAGTTGACAAGATCACCAGGCTTCCTCCGAACAAATAATGCGTTGCATGGATCTCACAAGCAAAGATATCTATGTGGATCCCCTTCTTGTGCTGGATTGTTTGAGAGTCAACGATTTAATTGATCTTGTCTGACTTCGTTAGACCCTGGAGGATTAGCAACATATTTATATTCAAATTTTCAATCATTAACAAAATGCATTTTAAAGCAATCAATTGAGCTGAAGTTTTATATAGGTGATTATTTGGATGACAATACAGAAGCTTAATTATAATTAATGAACATTAATTGAGTAAAACTAATTATTCAAAGAATTGCAAATACAGCCATGTTGGCATCATTTTTGGCGACTTGTGTTAAAACTTGAAAAGGTTTTTTTACTCACATTTTAAAGTGCTCATTTGAACTGAAATTTTCTATACACTATTGTTTTGGGTAACAATACAATAATTTAGTTAAAATTAACTGACTGAAATTAATTAATTACAGATACAGTCACGTTGGCTTCATTTTTAGCGACATGGGTCGAAACTTTAAAAAATTTTCTTTCCTCACGTTTTCAAAGCGTTCAGTTGAACTGAAATTTTATATTCACGATTGTTTTGGATGACAATGCGATACTTTAATTATTCTTCATAAAAATTAATTGTCTCTTAATGTTGTGATTCTGTCATATGTATATACATATTTATATTAATTGTAACTATTTAATAAAAAGTAACTAAAACAATTTTTTTGTGTTGTTGACCTAAGTAGAAATTGTGTGGCTTACAATTTTTTTTTTATATTACTTGTTTGTTTACCTTATTGTATTCACTTTTTTTTTTGAAGATGAGAGATATGGAGCAACTGGGGGATGTTACTTTATGTATATATGTCATTTACTATATTCATTTAAACTATTTTCTTATAAAAGAAACATCCTAAAATAGGTTTTCCTTTATTTAGTTACAACAAAAATAAATTTATATTGGCAACATATATTTCTATTATAAGTGATGACAATATATTTAATATACTTATTAAAGAAAATTTAATGCTTAGCTCGACATCAAGCTTATGTTCACTTTTATGGTTGTTTAAGGAAATTCTCTCACTGTAAATCTTTAAGAGCAGCAATTCTGAAAGTTTTGATTGCTGCAGCTCCCCATTTATGTATCAACCTGACATTGCAGCCCTCTAAGATTTTGATGGATTCAATGGTTATGTCATTGTTGTGCTATTTTAATTCAGTTTTTAATCTTTGTACATGTGTTGCTACTAAATTTTTAAAAAATATGGTGTAGTTGAGCCAACAGTAAAAAAGCTGAATTTTTTTTAAAAATTGAAATACATGTTTACATTTAAATACAGATGTTATTGGGGGCAATTTAGTGATCTAGTCTAGATGGCACCTCTCAATTTTTTCATGAGGCCTTTCAGTCTGCAAAAGAGGGAAATCTTAGCATTAAATAAGAGATCTTTACGGGTTTAAAATTTTCTAACTTAGGGAATTAAAATTTTTATCAGATTAAATAAGACCCACTGATAATAAATATTTATCTGGGTGCTTTTATCAAAATATTACACTAAAAGTGACTGGATGAAATATTTTAAAAACTGGTTCTATTATGAAGTATAAAACTACTTAGATTAAGAGTATATTAGGTTTGTAATTGCTTAAGTTTTTATTATTTACGGAATACGAGAATTATCACAGACTTAAATTACAACCTGCACACAAGGTGACTAGAGCTAGAAGACTCATTACATAAGAAAAACTATAAATACAAATGAGAGATACAGGCGCCATCTATTGGCATAACAACAAAACCATGTTAACATTCATTATAAAGTCATTGTCTAACACTTTCCCTTGTTAACTGGATTTTGTCAGAACAGTCCCATTTGATTACACAATGTCAATAGTCTTGACTTCATCAAGGGTTTTGTCAAAATGTCAGAGACTTGTTTCTCAGTTGACACTTGTTTCACATTTAATTTTCCCTCTAAGACTTTCTCATGCACAAAGAAATGTTTTATTTCTATGTGCTTTGTCCTTCGATGATATTCAGGGTTGTGTGACAACTTTACTGCTGCCCACTTGAAGTGTGGGAATTTCCCTCAAGTTCACTATGCCCTGAATCAGTCTGCAGAGCCAAATTACTTCTTTGGCTGCCTCTGATGCTGCTATAACCTCAGCTTCAGTAGTTGAAGTGGCAACAATTGCTTGCCTTTGGCTGCGCCATGAGATAGCTCCTCCAGCATATATCATAACATATCCAGAGGTTGATCGACTTGTTTTGGTACATCCACCAAAATCTGAATCACTATAACAATGTAGCATGGTATGTTATTCTATATCCAACTGTGCCAGCTATATAGCGGAATACTCTCTTTACCCTGACTATATCTTCTGCAGATGGGTTTTCAAGTGATCTCGAAAGAAATCCTACACTATATGCTAGATCTGGCCTGGTACCCACCATCAGATACATAAGGGCACCAACAGCTTGCCTATATGGAAAATCAGAGTTTTTGGTTTCAGACTTTTGCAATCTGCAATCCTTTAACATGGGTGTAGCCACAGATTTGCATCCCTCAAAACCAAAACACTTTTCTGGCATATCCTTTTGGACTGATCGTTATTGAGTTGTCTTTATGATGCTCAATTTCAAGACCTAGAAAACAAGAAACTTCTCCTACTGAGATCTTGAATTTTGTTTTCAGCTCCTTGATGAACATTTCAGAGTCCTGTTGGTTAGTTGCAGCAATTAATCCATCATCAACATACAACACTATTAACAATTTTCTACTATTTCTTTCCCGAATATAAAGGCATGGATCTGCTTCACTTGCTTTAAAACCAAGATCTGCTAAAAATTGACCAAAACACTTGTTCCAACAGCGTGGTGATTGTTTTAAACCATACAGGCTGCGCTTGAGTTTACATACTCTTCCCTGAACCATCTTTGAAACCTTCTGGTTGTTGCATATATATGGTTTCCTCCAGATCTCTATAAAGGAATGCTGTCGATACATCAAACTGAGTTAAGTGCATCCTTTCTTCAGCTGCAATGCTTAAAACTGTCCGTATTGTTCCTAATTTGGCTACTGGACTATATGTCTCACTGTAATCAATGCCCTGGTGTTGACTGAAACCTACTAACTAAAATTAGAATTGACGGGTCTACAGCACGCAGCGCTTTTACCCAGTTTGAGAGGAATAGTAAATCCATGACAGAAGGTTTAGAAAATCAAGTAGCCCCCGGCGTGGGGGGCGGAGGAATTGGCTCCGAGGTGGCCGCGCAGGGCAGTCGAACCGGGGAGAAATCTGGAGGAAGCGCAAGGAAGGAAAACGATCACCAAGCAAAAAAGGAGGCAACCAACATGAACGGGAGGGTAGTGAGTTCACCACTGAGTCAGTTCTGACGCAGAAGAGCAATTGGTGTTGTAATGTAAAAATTAGTGAAAAATGTAGAAATTTGACTGAAACCTCTTGCAACAAGTCTGGCTTTATACTTGTTGATGCTGCCATCTGGATTTGTTTTGAGTCTATAAACTCACTTACAGGGTATTGCTTTAGCCCCAACTGGTAGGTCTATTAGCTCCCGATAGAGACAGATAAAAGGAACAAACAAGACCGGACGTGTAATGTACAATTTAGTTGGAGGCACCTATTCCTATAATCTACAAACTAGGGTAGGTTACTTTTGTATTTTTGGCTTCTTTTTGAAAATTGCCAAGTTCATCGTTGGCTTAAACATAATTAATCCTACTAAAAAATCATTCTTGTTGTAGCGCTCATTCCGTGAGGATTATTCATTATCAAGCGGTTACTATTATTACGATATTGAATATTTTTACATTATTGTTTTTTATTGTGTTGAATTGTTTTATTTATACTCTCTGTTCAATTAGTGTGTGGTTCTTAAATAACAAAATTGAAATTTTTTATTTTGTATTAATTTTCCATTTTTTTATTGAATTATTTTCACACAAGGTGGCTAGAGCTAGAAGACTCATTACATAAGAAAAACTATAAATACAAATGAGAGATACAGGCGCCATCTATTGGCATAACAACAAAACCATGTTAACATTCATTATAAAGTCATTGTATTTAACAGTAATCTGGCTGAACATGAATTACAATTGGGCATAATGTAAGAAAGTGTAGTTCTATATTTCAGAAATATTGGGATAGCTTTATTTTTGGAATATTTTGGCTGTTTGACTAAAAAAAACCTGCCAAAACAATGCTTAATTTTTTAATTTTGATGCTGACACGTTCGACCAGGGCTTCAAACTGTAATTGAACCCCCCAAAAAATATTTTATTTTGGTTTGATGTATCTTCTGTCATTTTAATACTGTAATCAACTTATCAATATTTTCTAATTTAATGTCAGCAATATAATTGTCATAATCACATATACATTTTTTGTATATGATAGAATTATATTTTTAGTATAAATAAGAATATACATAAAAAAAAAATCTACAATCAAAATTGTACAGAAAACAGTTGGATTTGGCGAAACTGAACCGAAATATTTTTTTAGTTGAATCAGAACGAGAAAAGAATTACATTTCGAAGCCCTGCTTTTAATTAGTTTACATGACAGGTTGACACTTTTCATTAGCTTACACTTTTAACTCTACCTTTATTTCTGGTTGACATGGTGACTGACAGATTTAAAGTGAATTGGGTCTCAAAATGTGGTTGACAAACATTATTTTCCTCTAGATATGTTTTCAATTTATTGTAAATAAAAGCTGCAGCATATTTTATATTGTACATAATTCATGTGTAATACAGTCAGTAAGTACAAAAAATATCTCGTGTTCCATTAATATTATTACGAAATATATTTGTTTTAAATAGAATTTTTCATGATATAATAAAAGGCAATATTTGCATTGAATGATCTTACATGGAGATTTACAAATTTTTAAAAAAGTTTTGCTTTTAGTTACAGCTTTTTATTCTTTTCATTTATTTTACAATGACTGATATTTAATTAAGTTTTCTGCAAGATATGAAGCAATCGAATTAATATTGCAGTGGAATGAAGGTAGTTATTAATTATACTGAAAAAAGTTTACTTGTATTTGGCTAAAAAAAGGAAAAACAAAATTTTGCTTAATCTTGTATAAGGTGACTGAAATAAAATTTCTTTTCTCTTTGAATGAAGTTAAAATGTTCCTTAAATGCTGTCATAAAAAACAGTTCCAGTTTCTCCCATGAACATGTTCTATAACGGCACAAACATATACATATCCTATGCTGATTGTTTACAATAAAATTTACTAAAAAATTCCATTTTTCTTGAAAATAAATTTTAATCAACTTATGTAATTGAATAACAATACATAATATGATTTAATATTAAAATTTATTAAACGTCTGATTAAGGGATGAATTTCTGCATTTTCTTAAAGAAGAAAAAGTTTGGTTATTTAATTATATATATATAATAATAGTTCAAAATTGGAATTTTTAAAAATAGTTCTTTGGAATAAGTTTATAGGAACATTTTTATAAAACATCAATGCATTTAATAGTATTCACTAAAGATTTTAAAATCATTCATAATCAAAAAATGAAAGTTCAGCTGGAAGCAATCAAGATCATGTGGTGCTCAGTAATATTTATTATATTTAATCTACTGATTTTCAACATGTATTATAAATTATATTTGTTAATTATTCTTAGTTTGAAGTTATTTTCATGTATTAAACTATTTGAACTTCCTTCCTAGAGAATATTTAATCAAATTGTAAAATAAAAGGTTCTAAAAGAAATACATTGAGGTAATAATTGTTTGGAGTAAGACACTTGATATATACTGTCATATGTAGAAAATATGTCTCCTATCTGAGCTTTGGAGTTGAAGCCGCGTCTTTAAATTCCACAAGCAAACAAATTACTTCATCCTTTCGGAACAAACAAAAATAAATAAGCTTAATTTGTTAAAATTCAATAAAATTTAATTTTCTTTCAAATTTTAGCAAAAAGCACAATCGGTTTCGTTTCCACATGGCGAGGAAAACTGTGACGCAAGGGAGAATCAGCATTGCTATTGGGCGCATATTTGATTAGTAGCGCCCAAAGGAGGTACTATGAATGAGCTATGGAGCATGTTTCATTCGTGTCGCCATCTATATTACAAAGTATGAACTTATTTTTATGCTGCAGTGTAGAATTTAATTTAAAATTATGAATTTAAGAGAGGTAAATAGAGAGAAAAATATTTTTTTATAAAGTTGGTTACCGCATTTAGTAGCTATATTGATTATTTCCAAAATAATCACAGTATTCAGTTGTAAATTTAAATGTTAAACATTAGCTAAAAGTCGTTTATTCAAGGCAATCTACATTTCTTGAGTATTAAAACTTCATGGAATAGAACATCTACACATAATACAAGATTGAACGTATTAATTAATACGTGTTTTAATAGTAGTAAGAAAAAAAGTTGTACCAATATTTTATAAAAATACAAAAAAAAAAAACCTTTGGAATTTTTTTTTTTTAAAAATTTTAACGTATGCATTGCGGTTTTGTAAAATAAAATATAAAATGTGCGCGAAGAAAATTGACAAATTAGCTATAGATAAAGAATTTACTCAAGTATCTGTTTCAAATTTATGTTTAAAATATCCTTTCTGTTAGTACTCTATTTTTCATGTTAATCTATTTTACAATCATTGAGAACATTTTAAAATTTTTATTTGTCGGAATTCGCTTGGAAAACAAAACGAAAATCAAATCAAAACTATAAGTAACTGTTGCTGTTGCCAATCGCTCATTATGACAGACAGAAATCTTAGGTGGGAAGAAAATACGCTAAGTAAAGCTCCGCCTCTTCCGTTTGCTTATAGTGTTATGCAATGTGGCTAAGTTATCTCTACTAAGACATGAATTATCTTTGATTCGCGGCACGGGGTCAAGTTGTTCAGTTTGTTTGGTTTTTCAATCTTCCTCACGGTGTTTAAGCCGACGATTATTCTGAATTATAGGAGTTACGAAACACTAATATTTTCTCATTCTCAAGAATAAGAGGATTATTTCTTCATTTCTTTGAAGCTCGCTATTTATTTTTTTAGTTTCACGTTTTATTTGTCGAAAGTTAGATATAAAATTTTTGTTTTAGCGCAATTAATACCAAATATACTTTAATCACACACACAGTTGAAAATTTTGAAGTTTCTTTTGCTGTTTTTCTTTATCAGGTTTTATTGGTTCGGGATTTTATTAAATCCGGCTTGATAATCTATTTTTTTTTTAAATGAATGCTGTTGAACTATTTTTCCTGGTGCTGCAAACTTTAAACTTGTATCGGGTCATTCGATTGAGTCGTGTATGAAAATTTAGAAAAATGGAAAAAGCTCAAGAAGCCAAAAGATTGTCAAGATGGTATTTTGGTGGTTTGGCTGGAGCAGGAGCAGCATGTGTAACTCATCCTTTGGATTTATTAAAGGTATTTATTATTTGGAATAAAAGTTTTTAAAAAAAGGGGAGTTCAAAGGTAAAATAAGATTCAACCAATGCAAAATATTTCATTATTTGTTAAGGTATAATAAATGTGTACAAAATTGGTGAAACCATGCAGTCTCATAATGTTTATAATAATTTTTAAATTACTTGAGGAAATTTAAGTTAGCATATTTATCCAGAACTTGAAGGAAATTCGATTATCCATATGACCTGGTACTTTAATGAAAACTCAGAACATTTTTCTCAATAAAAAAAATTATTAAAATTATGTACTGAATTAAAAGTTTTGATTGTTTTTGTTAGAAGTTGATGAATCAAACTCCGTTACATTGTTATAAAATGCATCACTTTACAAACTGTTTTATTATTTAAAAAAATACTTTTCAGAATTAAAAATATAATTTCTTTTGGATAACGTTCCTGAAATATAAATGATACCAAATATAAAAATAGTTTTTAAGATGAACACATTTTCTACCCCTTAAAAAGGAACTGTGTTTTAATTTTGTAACGGGTTTTTGAAAAGTATTGTCCAAGTTCATGCCTTGCAAGATTCAAGAAAGAAATTGATAAAAGGTTGCTGTTAATCAAATTACTTTCAGTAAGGATTAAATCATGGTGTTGTCTTATCCAAAATAGTGTTTATAAGTTTATTTAAAAAAGGTGGATTTTTAATTCTAATGTGCATTTAAAATTAAGTTATTTTTCCATAACTTTAAACACATCCACACATCTCTTTACTAAATCTGGGATTTAAAAAATAATCAGCATCAAAAGATAGTTATTCAGTAAAATAATTGTGTGCAGTTACTTCTCTTTCAAATTAGTCTGTTCCTAACTGATCTGAAGTTAGATTGTATATTTAGAAATTATTATGAATATTTTTCTAAAAAAAATACTACATTAATTAATACTTTAATATAGGTTCATTTGCAAACTCAGCAAGAAGGAAAATTGAGTGTTATTAAACTCACTGGTAACATCATCCGACAACAAGGTGTTTTTGCTTTGTATAATGGATTGAGTGCTTCCATATTACGGCAGGTAATTACATATTTATTGTGAAATTGGTAAAGTTGATGTATTTTATTTTTTAGATGTTCTTCCTGTTGATTATTTAACATTTCAAAGAAATAACTTGTATCGTACTTAATTGTATGGCATTTTTAATTTGTTTCCAGTTTTATTTTGATTGTTTTATATGAATAAAAGTTTGATATACAATTCTAATTAATGTGACAATTTGAATTTTTTAAAATTCCTCATATATTTCTGAAAAAAGGTCTTTGAGTTTTGAATTCAACTTGATATCAAGTTAGAAGTTAGTCATGTATATTAATTAATACATGTATATCATATAATTAAAGTAAATTAAAAAAAAACTACAATAATTTTGTAGGACTGAATGTATATTTTAAATTTTTATTACTAAATATGCTTGTATTACTTATAAGTTTCATTTGTATTTATGAGAATAGAAAATAGTTATTTAAAATTTATTCTTTTTAAAAAAAACTTTCAATATTTGCATTTTTTAAAGACAGTGCATATAAATGTAATGAAATGGATGCATTTGAACTTGCAAACTGTTTTGTGAAGTTGCTTTTTCATTTAAGTTTTATAAAAGGTTATGATTAATCACCTATAATTGGCCTTTAAATTTGTTTTTAACTAAAATGTTTGTTTGCAGTTAACATATTCTACCACAAGATTTGGAATATATGAAGTAGTAAAGCAGAATATTAGTGTTCCAGGTGAAAATTTGCCTTTCTATAAGAAAATTTTACTTGCAGCCTGTGCTGGAGCTTGTGGAGGATTAGTTGGCACTCCAGCTGATATGGTAAACGTAAGGTTTGTAACCTGAACATTTTTTTTTCTCTTTAATTTTTGTTAAGATTCATATCTTCAATAATAATGTTTGTACTGGATTTTGAATTTAATATCTTTGTGTGAAGGACATGTTAGATATTTAGTCTTTTATTCTTTTTATGATCTATATATTCAGTTGAATGCTTTTACTTGATTTTCTCTAAAATTTTATGAAATTTTAATGAAATAGTTCAAATATAATTGTTTTCCAAAAGCACTGTTTTTAATAAACGAGTAAAAAATATCAGTTTGTCAGTTATTGTTTAATAGTTTCAACAAGTATACCTTTTTATTTTATAGTTATAACATTTTAAGTAAATTTGAATGAGATAAATAAAAACACAAAGTGCTGTTTTAGCTCTCTAGCATTTTTTTATACTGTATAAGAAGCACAATTTTTAAATTATATAGTGCTTTATTCCTTTATGTGAAAATTTTATTTTTAATCTTTCTCTTTATAAAAAAATGGTATAATTTTTTTAAAGTTTATCTTAAAATTTAAAATTTTGACAACTTTTTAATGTAATTAGGTACATTAAGCATATTAGCATTAAAAATGTATTGTACAGGACAAACATCAATAGAGATTTGTATGTATATTTTTCTAGTTACATTATTTGAATGATGAATTGAAAGCTTGCAATTAAAAAGAAGTTATGTTTTGCCCTATGTAGTTTAATTCTTTAGCATTTTTCAGGATGCAGAATGATATAAAACTGCCCTTTGAACATCGCAGAAAGTAAGCATAACACATTTTTAATATCATATTTTATTTTTGATATGTATGCACAGTGTAATATAAATTTCTCTTAAGTTACAAGCATGCTCTTGATGGATTACTTCAAGTCTATCGTCGAGAAGGAGTTAGATATCTTTTCTCTGGTGCTACTACAGCAACAAGTAGAGCAGTTTTGATGACTATTGGGCAGGTAATTTTTCACGAAATGTATAATTACGATGGTTATTAGTATTTCAATATGATATATTTAATGTTATCTGATTTTACAGTATGGTGTTAAAACATATTTGGAGTGTTTATATAAACTGGTATTTGTTGAATTAAAAGTTGAATTTGTTTTGTTTTATTTTATTGCCTTTGAAAAGGCTAAGAGTTAAAGCAAAAAAAAAAAAAAAAAGCCTTTTTACTCTTATAGAAAATAATTGTCATTTACAAAGTTGTTTATGTAAGAGTTTGTGGTAAACCTGACCATGGGTCCCGTACAGAATATGGCAACCCCTTAGAAGAGTTTTGAGAATCTGGCCTGGCAGACGCAGGGCAATGTAAACACGCAAAGCCAATGTGTGGCGAGCACCACAATAAATTAATATAGTATGAGAATTGTGGCCTCTTGTCTCCATAGTGGTGACCCGTATCTTCATGCAAAACTTTTACCTTGTGAATAGTATTTTACCAAATCGATGGTGATGAAGAAAAGATTGTCATTTAACTAGAAATAAAATACAGACTCAATTCCTTTGTCTATGGATCCATGCGTCTACTTCCTTGGTTTCGATTTCGGGTGTGGCTCTCATCTTCAACTGCAAATGTATCACAGATAAGTGGATTTTTTTTCTCTGTTTCATTTTTCTGTGCTTTTAATTTAACTTGAATTGTTTTATCAATTTAATATTTTATTTTATTCTTTCATATTTAATGCTAAAATTAATTGGTTGCATGTAATAATTTCGGATGAAATAAAATTCTTGTGATACAAGTTTTAAAAAAAGATCATGTGTACTATAGATGGAAATGCCAAATTCTAATTAAATATAATATTACTGATTATTATAGCATTTTTATTATTGAATGTATATCTATTTTATTGTTTATTTAGTAATTTTGTTCTAAAACCTTGCACAATGTCGGAAGTAAATGCTGTACAAATACCACTTATAATACATCCGATCCCGCTTTATGGTTCATTATGTGCGAAAGTACATTAGCTTTAGCAACACCAAAACCAATAATTGAGTCTTTAACTAAGTACAATTACATAGTAGCTCATCTCCCTCTCGACACCGGGTCTTTAGTTCACGATTTCCTCATGCACCCAGATGTCACTGATCCCTACGTGCAAATAAAAAACGAACTCATAAATCATTCAGGGGAATCGTCCCAGCTGGAGATTTGGAAACTCCTTTCGAGGGAAGAATTAGGCTCTCGAAAACCTTCCGAACTACTGCGTAACATGAAATGGCACGCATAATCTTTGAATGTTGATGATAAACTGATGACAGAGTTATTTCTGCAGCATTTGCCGTCTTCGGTTCAAACAATTTTAGCTGCTGTTTCTGACCTCACGTTAGACAAATCCGCCGACATTGCGGACAGAATTCTCGGAAGTCTCGCCATCTCCTATTGAAACTTTTTCTGTTTCTAATAAAAAAGAACAATCATTAGATTCTAAGCTGTTTCGTGAAATTGTAAAATTAAATAAAAGAATTGATTGCCTTTCAATCTCTCGTGGTTGCTCTCGATACCGTCGGAACAAAAATTCCTGTGAAAGAAGCATTTCGAATAAGCGTGATTTTTTGATTTGCTGGTTTCACAGGCGTTTCGGAAGAAAATGTAGAGAAGAAAAATGCATTAAACCATGCACATGGCAGGGAAACGAAGCCAGCAAAGAATAATGGCAACTTATTCTTTGCCCAAGGAATCACGTCGCCTGTTCATTCGAGACCGGACGACAAATATCTCCTTTCTGGTCGACACCGGCTCTGACGTGTCTTTTAATTCCTGCTAATGTCTATCAAAAAAGAAATGCTTCACAACAAACCCTTTTTGCTGCAAATTCATCCTCAATTAATGTATATGGGCAGAAAACATTAACCTTAAATTTTAATTTACGAAGAGATTTTATGTGGACTTTTCTTATTGCAGATGTAAGTACACCAATTCTTGGTGCAGATTTCCTCCATTATTTTGAATTGGAGCCAGATCTCAGACATAAATGTCTTAGAAATACTAAAACAAAATTACAATCAGTAGGCCATTTAAAACATGCTAATCTCCATTCAGTCCAGATTTCTTTTTCTAAAGATACAATTTACCATAAACTTTTGAAAGAATTTCCCTCTATCACAAAATTGCCTAATCCAAATCAAACAGTGAAACATAACACTGTTCACCATATAATAACAAAAGGTTCTCCTGTGGTAGCAAAACCCCGATGGTTGGCACCAGATCGCCTAAAAATTGCAAAAACAGAATTTCAAAACATGATGCATCTGGGATATTTACGACCTTCGAAAAGTAACTACGCTTCCCCACTTCATATGGTTCCTAAGAAGGGTACTTTAGATTGGAGACCTGTTGGCTATTATAGAGCATTAAATTCTCAAACATTAAAAGATAAATACCCCATTCCTTGTATTGCTGATTTTACAGCTGAATTACATGGCTCAAAAGTTTTTAGTCGAATTGATCTAGTAAAAGTCTATCATCAAATTCCTATTCACCCAGATGATATACACAAAACGGCAATTTGCACTCCGTTTGGTTTATTTGAAAGTACACGAATGCAATTCGGATTGTGTAACGCATCAGCAACGTTTCAACGCTTTATCGATGAAGTCACTCGTGGCTTACCTGGAATTTACGCTTTTGTCAATGACATTTTAATTGCATCTAAAAATCCCCAGGAACATTATCAACATTTAAAGAACCTATTTTCAAAATTAGATGAATATGGTCTATGCATTAATGTATCTAAATGCATATTTGGTGCATCATCAATAGACTTTCTAGGCTTCAATCTGTCAGAAAATGGAATTAAACCTCTACCTGATAAAGTAAAATGTATTCTAGATTTTCCTAAACCAAACACATTAACACAATTACGTAGATTTTTGGGGATGTTTAACTTTTATAGGTGCTTTATACCAAAAACCGCACATATACTTGCTCCCATTGTTCAGTTTCTAGAAGGACATACAAATCAAAAGAAATCTTATTCTAGTGTTCTTAAATCATCCGAACCATTAAAATGAAATGAAAACGCAGAACAAGCTTTTCTTGCAGCCAAAAACGCTATGTCAGAAGCTACCCTTTTAAGACATCCTATTCCAGGGGCTCAATTGAGCCTATGGGTGGACGCTTCAGATATTGCTATTGGAGGCACTTTATCCCTATTATCACAGGGAAAATGGGAACCAATAGCCTTATTCTCCATGAAACTTAACAAAAGTCAGCAAAAATGGTCAACTTATGATAGGGAACTATTTTCAATTTATTCGGCTATAAGAAAATTCAAACATGTTAGAAGGCAGAAACTTTACAGTATACACTGACCAAAAGCCCCTAATTTATGCCTTTAAACAAAACCCAAATAAATGTTCTCCTCGGCAATTATGCCACTTAGATTTAATTTCCCAATATTCTACCGACATTCGGCATGTGCAAGGTTCAGAGAACACAATTGCTGATGTGCTCTTTCCAGAATCGAAATTAATTCAATTACTAATTCTCCAAATTTAAATTTAAAAAATTTGCATTAGCACAGAAAAATGATCCAGAAGTTCAAAAATTTCTGCAGAATAATGAATCATCTCTTAAATTAGAGCTAAAACCATGCCAAACCTCAGATTGCAATTTGCTTTGCAATACTTCAACTGGAGTTCCACGTCCTTTCGTCCCTGCATCGTTTCGAAGAACAATATTCAACCATCTTCATAATCTTGGACATCCAGGGATAGTAGCTTCTACAAAACTCATCTGTTCTTGCTACGTGTGGGCTGTCATGAAAAGCCAAATAAAGCAATGGGTCCGGTGTTGCGAATCGTGTCAAAAGTAGAAAATCCAAAGGCACACTAAAACACCTCTTGGAATGTTCTCTCTTCCTGGCGCTAGATTCACTCACATTCACATAGATATTGTAGGTCCCTTGCCACCATCTGAAGGTCATTATCTTCTTATGATAATCGACCGCTTCTCCAGATGGCCAAAAGCAATCCCCATTCCAGACATGCAAGCAAAACCCATTTGCCGTGCAATTTTTGACACTTGGATCTCTCGTTTTGGTTGCCCATCTATAATCACCTCTGATCAAGGAACCCAGATGCGTTCATCAATGTATGCTGAATTTACTCGCATGCTGGGAACTCAAAAGATCAAAACTACAACATATCATCCAATTTCAAATGGAATTGTGGAATGCTTCCATCGACATTTAAAATGGTTTATTAAAACCCATGAGAATGACAGATGGTCCGAAATAGTACCAATCATTCTTCTCGGCATTAGAACAGCAATTAAAGAAGATCTGCAATCTTGTGCTGAAATTGTTTATGGAACAAACCTACGTCTTCCTAGTGACATGATAGATAAGTCAAACATTCCTTTTTTTGATAATTTCATCACTAATCTTCGTAACATAATGGAACAACTGAATCCTGTTGCAACATCTGCCTCACTGCACTGATCGATTCTACATCCATCCTTCACTAAAATCATCTCATATCTTTTTGAGAATCGATCGTGTGCAACCACTTTTATGTCAACCGTATACTGGACCACATAAAGTTCTATCCAGAACAGACAAAACCATCACCATTGACGTTAATGGTCAAAAAACTAAAGTTTCTCTAGATCGCATCAAACCCACACATCTTCTCTCAGAAACAGTGTGTGAAACTCCACCTTCAGTGAGCAAAAGTGTAAAAGATGATAAAACATCTACTAACGAAAAACCAATATGTACCACAAAATCAGGAAGACATGTACATTTTCCAAAAAAACTAGCCACTTATGTTACATAATTTTTTTTCTCCTTCTAGAAGAACTTTCAGTTGGAAATTTTTTTGTATTATATTTGTATATATCTTATTTATATGTTCTATTTTTTCTGTATATATATCGTATTTCTACCAGTACGGATTCTCAAAAAAAAAAAAAAAGGATGAAAGAAAATAATGTTCATTAAATTTTAAAAACTAATGTCGTGTTCCCTTGGGCTGTTACCCTCAGTCACTGGGGGGGGGGGATACTCTGTGGTAAACCCGACCATGGGTCCCGTACAGAATATGGCAACCCCTTAGAAGAGTTTTGAGAATCTGGCCTGGCAGACGCAGAGCGATGTAAACACACGAAGCCGCAATAAATTAATATAGTATGAGAATTGTTGCCTCTTGTCTCCATAAGTTATATATATATATATAATTCTTTCATAGTATTTTTATATATGTAAGTAAATTATGTGTTATGTATAGATTTTTGTGCTTCTCGATTAATTTACAATTTTGAGTATGCAACTTAAGTAAAATGTCACTTACAATTTTGAATAAGTACATTTTTTTTATAAAATTATCAAGCTAATAACTTCACAAGTCAAAATCAGTATTTCTTTGAGCATCCTTGTGAATGAACTTCAAATTCATGCTATGGAATGTATACGGTGAATCAAAAGTCTTCCCCAAATTAGAAATATTTAATGTACTCAAATTGTTAAAAGAAGATATGTTTTTTTAAATAAGACCATGACCTCAGAAAGTTTCAATGTGTGCCCTCTTGGTAGCTCGGAGAATATCTGAGTGATATTTCAGTTCCCACCAAGTGTTCTTTGACATGTCTTGCATTTTATAAGCATGCAACCTAAGCATTTTATGAAGAATTCTCACCAAATTTGTTTGTGATATTTGAAGTTTACATGATGCTTCACAAATTGATTTAAGATTCTGTTGAAATGATTGCCAAACATGTTCAATGGTTGCTTCTTCACACTTGGCCTGCTTCTTCTCGAAAGATCTTTAATGCTGCTTATTTCTTTAAATATTTCATGCTAACACTTTATTGATTTTGCACCTGGAGGCTTGCTTCCATAACAACATCGAAATTTACACTGAATGCTAATGTGGGATTTCATTTGGTGAACCCCAAAGCACACATTCAGCTTCCTTTTGAATTGACTCCATTTTGTCAAAAAATGATGTTTTTCTTACAAATGCTCCCACAAATCTCTTTTGAAGAAGCATTTGACCCATTTATTGCCCAATCACACAACTAAAGCTGACACTTATCCAGTGTCACATTATTATATGAAAAAAGTTACTTTATCATATTAAAGGGTTATTTTGCAATGAATTTTTATAATCAGGGTAAGATTTTTGGTTCACCCTGTATATATTGCACAATTTTATTAGTTCTAATATTATTCATTCTTCAATTTGATTGTTGATATTTTTTTCTAGTTAAATTACTTGTGCAAATCGTTTCAAAACTTTTTACATGTAATAAATTTAGAAGTTTTTATCATTTAATCCTTTTGTTTGTTATTTCGTTTATTATATTGAAAGAAAATTTTTGAAACAGTCTCTTTCTACCTCATGCCCTATTTTTTTACTATCCAAAAAATGTTAATTTGTTCCTTTATGCCAAATATGTAGTGCTGATAGAATAATTTTTATAAAATTATACTACATTGATGAATTAAATACACAAAACAAGTGTTTAGAATTAAAATCTAATATTATGTATTATGTATAGCATGAGTTGAACATTACAAAAATTGTAGTAAATTATGATGTATTACTATTATAGTTGAGGTTATTTAAATGTAATTAATAAATTTGTATTTGTGCTTAATATGAAATTCTCAACAAATCAGCTGAAAATATGTGAATCATATTCTTCTAATATAAAATGTTTTATTATTTAAATAATTTTTATCAGTGAATAATTTTTTTTGAGTATTTTCATCTAAATATGTTGTGAATCCTTATGCATCAATCAAAATGACTGATCATCTTTTTCTCTTGATTGTGTGGTTAAAGATTGAAGTAAACTGATCGAAGTCACCAATAGTTTTTCTCTTGTTCATAATGTAATATTAATAAATAGTTAAACTTATATAGTCAATGTGTAGCTCGGTAATAGTCAAGTTTTATTTTAATAAAAGACAAACTATAATTAATCAATACAAAATACTAATTGAATTAAATTGTCTTGTAAAACTTTGAAGAATAATTTTAGTATGTAATAGCTGATGTTGATTGTTTTATTAATAAATTCTAAAATGACATATTTTAATGTATTGTTTTTTTAAAATTGGTGCAAGTACTGTTCTGTTTTGCTGGTGCAATTCTCGCCAAGTTGGCGTTATTTTGGCAACAACACACAAATGAAAATATTAATGAATATTAGTTGTCATTGGTTTTTTATCCATGTTTGATGTATCATGAGAAAAACATTAGATAAGAAAAGACCATGGCTTATTTTAAAAATGTGGTGGTAAATGGTTACTAGTGGGAATATTCTGTTTGGCATCGGTTGTATCATTTTTAACGTTATCACCTGCGCCGACCAAATGGAAAAGTACCATATAATGTAATGCAACTTAACTGTTTTTCCATATATTCAAATTGAAGAATTTTTTTTTAAATATATAAGCTTCAAATTTTTAAAAATATTTAATTCTTGGAAAGACCTTCTTGATAACACTGAGCACTTTTGTATTTTTTCAGATATCATTTTATGATCAAATCAAACAAGTACTTCTGCAGACAGCATATTTTTCTGATAATCTAGTCACACATTTTACTGCCAGTACAATGGCTGTAAGTTACATTTTTCTTGATTTATTTTTACCAATTAATATTAAATTTGTTTTTTGAAATCTATACATATTTAGGCATTCATTGCATGAATTACTTGTTTGCATTAAATACATTATTTCAGGGTGCTGTTGCTACAACAATGACACAACCCTTGGATGTTTTGAAAACTAGAATGATGAATGCCAAACCAGGAGAATATAAGGTATGTTCCAAACAAAAAAATTTTAGATTATTAATATATATTTATGCTTGAAGTATAGAAATAAAGTTTTAAATGTCTCTAAATATCTAATTTTTCATTGAAAATGGCGACCAAAACTTTCTGTGTACAGTTAAACAACTTAGGAATTATTTTATATAGAAATTAAATTTAATTTTAATATTCCTTTTAAATCTACATTTTTTAAAAAAAGGATTAAAATTTTACTTAAAAATATATTTTTTTTATAAAGGTTTTTATTTCCAAGAGAATGACAGCAGATTTTAAAAATATAATGATCTAAATTTGAATTTAGAATTCTCATGAGCTTTGTCGTAAAGGTGGTACCAGTTTTCTTTCTTAAATTAGTTTGCTGACCAAATTTTATTTCATATCGTTTTACATTCTACATTTAAATTGTTTCATAGTATATTTTAAAAACACCTTGTTTATACTTTTTTTTGTAAAATTTAATTACTAAAACAACAGTTATAATGGGATTACTGATAATCAAATTATACTTTGATTGTAGTCAATTTTAATTAAAGTGTAAAAAGATAATGATTTCAGCAGCACATGTAATTCAAGTTACATGTACAGCACATCAACAGATGGTTTGATAACACTCATTTGGACTTATTGCTAAATGATTTATGGTTGTATGTGGCTTTAGGGTTAATGCTTTAATTTGCATAATTTTTTTAGTGAGCCCCAAGCGATTCTGTTACAAATGGGACATTCTTTCACATATTACCTTACTTCAATCAGGAGTTTTTTTATTGCTATAGTCGAGTGGTAGTGGTCATGATTTCATGGTCAACATTTTTATTGAGTCACAAGTTTGAGTCCTGGGGCTGATGCACTTTGAATTTCTGTAAAGGCTCAAAGTCCTCATGTTGGAATGATGTGGAAGTTTAGAGAATGAGGTGCTGTTTTCAATTACAAAATACAATTGAAAATTATGAGGTCACCAATAACCCTTGTGTAGCTATCAAATATGTTGATGAAAAATCAATATAATGGAAATTTAAGGGATCACTTGTAGATGCAGTTCTGCTTGTAATGAATTACTCCTTTATACCACATCATATAGTTTGGAATGGACATGATTAAAAATAATTTTGTACTGAAATTTTGATGTGTTCAACAGATATGTTAATGGATGTGACAGCAGAAATTCTTTAGTGGGGCTTGCATTTTAATTCCTTAAGAATTTATGAAGGGAATTACATGTGAATTGCATGTAGCACTAATTAATCTGTAACATTCTATACATTAATTTTTTTTATAGTATTATGCTATAAGCATTTGTTTGTTTCACTTCAGTTTCTTTCTTATTTAACTAATTTATCTAAGTTATACATGTTTATTTCGTTGGTTGTAAAAACTGATACACAAGCTTTGATCACTCTGCTGTTAAGTTTTTTGTTGAAAAATGTGTTTACAAAAATTATGTTTAAAATTTTGTATTAAAAAAAATGTGCTCTTTTTTTATAAATATTTAACTGATGTATACTTTTTGTGCACAAAAAAAGGTTTAACTTATTGAAATATTATTTAAAATGTTATGTTGTTTCCTTTTTTTTATTATGTGTGTTACAAAAATTTATGATATTAAAAAAAATGTATGGATAAAAATTTTAATTTGATTTATTTTAATATCAGAGTTTGTGGCATTGCATCACAGTAACAGCAAAATTGGGTCCTTTGGGATTTTTCAAGGTAAATATTTTTGGACATCTTAGAAGTCTGATGCACTTTAAATTTTGGCTTGCAAATATTCCATTTATTTTAATTGTTTTTTATAGGGTTATATTCCAGCATTTGTTCGCCTTGCTCCACATACAGTGCTGACTTTTATTTTCTTTGAACAACTGAGAATAAATTTTGGTACTCGAGTTGTTTTGGCAGATTAATATTCTGTTAATTTAGGAATCTTAAATTGAATACACATTTTATTTCCAGTTGATGGCAAATAATTAATACAACTTTATTCCAAAGTCTTCCATTTCTAACATGTAATGTAACTTTTAAGAATTGTTTATTATTTTTATATGCATTTTGTAAGATAAAGTGGTTATTTAAATTGATTCCTGCTTTTTTAAAATTGTATATTTCTGTAAATAAATATCTGTAAATTAATATATACACACACACACAGATCAAATATTGTCATATCTATTGTTTATTTTTAAATGTGTTTTTAGCATTTAAAATATTTCATGGTAGTATATTTCTGACTTTCTTAGAAGTGATAACTATTGATTTTTATCTGATGTTCTACTCTCTTTTGCAACTGGATTGCACAATTTATTACAAATATTTTTTAAAAAACATTTTGCCATTTTAATGTGCATTTTGATCTTTTTTAGAAATATTTGTTATTGGAATGTGGTTCAAAGTTTTGTATAAACTATTGTTCTTTTTGATACAATAGACTTATCAATGATGTGATTAAATTCATATTTTCATTAATTTAATAATTGTGTCAACCTGAGGTGAACAGTTCTATGATGTTACCTTGTAAATGTAACAGTTTAAGAAAAAATGTTGTGATCATGTGAAAATTTTCAGCATTCTTTTCCTCTATTTTATAAAAGAAATTACTTGTGCTTAATTAAAATTATTTCTGTTATTAGTTATTTATCAAAAAGTTAAAAAAAAATTATGGTGAGAGGTAAAGTTGAAAAGTTTCCTGAAATTCTAAATAATTTATCACACTTAAAAAATTTAAACTACTTGCCCTTCAAAATTGTCTCCTTTTAGATTTGCACACTTTTTCCAACATCTATAAAATCATTCAAAACATTTCTGGTATCTTTTTTTTAGAAAGCTGCTTCAACTGTATTGTTGTATTAATTTTTTATTTAAATTTCGGAAACATTTCTACTTTAATTTCATTTTTAATCATCAGAATGATTAAAAATCAGCAGGACCTAGTTTAGACAAAAAGGGGGAGGGGGGAAATATGCTTAAAAGTGTCAAATAGTTTTTCTCCAATGATGACCAAGTTGGGAAGTGTAACTTGTATAACAAGTTATCAAGTATCAATTCTTTTTGACCTGTTTTTAAGGATATTTCTTTCAGATAGCATCTTGTAACTTTCAAAGAATTTGAACTTAAAGTTTGGTTATTCAGTCTTGTTTGAAATGAATGATTTGATAGATGTGCTTAATGTTTTTCATTAATGATGTATATGGATAGCTGCAAGTATCATCTTCACAACTTATTGGGCCTTGATGAAAGCACTTGCGATATTTGATCATTCATGATTTTTTTTATTGCCTTGCCTTCATATGTTTAATTTAAAACGAGAAGAATTTTGGCTTTAATATCTATAGCAATACTCAAAATTTAATATTTGCATGCTGTTTCAACATTTCAAAATATGTAAACACAAAAACATATAATCTGAATGAAAACACCTGCTATATTCAGTGATAACTAATTATATATATATATAACTGATTAGCTTCCTACTATTACCACTAATGGGATCAAGATAATAAAATATAAATTATGTTCTGTGGTCATTATATGCCATCATCTAATAATCAATTCCATGAATTTTTTTGCTTCTTTCATAAGATAATCAAAAATTATAAGAGCATTCAATCAATCACACTGTACGTCATCATTATAATACCAGTAAAATGCTAAAATATTCACCTGTATTACATATGGAAATTTTTTCAAGAAGAAATGCAGTATAAACAATTTTGATGAATCATATCAGGCTGTTAACATAAAATTCCAATTATTTTTGAAAACTTATTTTTCTCTAAGGTAAGCATTATTACAAATATTTATAATTTTTGGATTATTAATGTATTGCAAAATTTGATTTCAATTTTGTTTAGCTGTATAAGTATTTTCAATAAATGAAAATCATGTCTATACATATATAGTGGTTTTGTATAAAAAAAGAAATGAATCACAAATTAAAAAATTATATTTCTATATATACGTGAAAACTGGATGATGTGTTATTAATATCTATAGCTTTAAAAAAAAAAACCTTTATATTAATTTATTATGTGTATTATACATAACTATGTATTTAGCATACTTAAAAAAATAAAAGTATTTAGGCTGTTTAATATGATCCTATGGTACATATTTTCCTTATTAAAAGAGTTTTTTTTTTATTCAAAATTTTAAAATCAGTATAATTGCTTTTCCGCTTTTATAAATAATAAGAGCAGGAAATCAGACAATTCCTTTTTAAAACATTCTGTATTCCATCACATAAGTTTGATCCTTTAATTTATTATTTGACTTGGGTGTTGTTAAATATCTTTAAAAATGTACTGATACTTTGCAATTCATCATTTCTTTTATAGATATTGATAGCATTGCTCAAAATAATGTAAAAAAAAAATTAGAGAAAATATAGAACATTTTTTAATCCAGTAAAATATTTCATAAAAATCTTATATAAGAATGTATATTTTGAAGCGGGGAAATGAGATTTTTTCTGGTACTTATTGGTTAGAAGGGCCATACACTTAAAATTGCTTTTCCAAATTGTTAACAATGTAAACATTAGCAATATTATTAGTCTACAGTTATTTCTGGGCTAAAACCCATTTACTATTGGCCCAGCAACACAGAAGTAAGTTTGTTGCTCCAGCAATAAATAAAATGCAATAAATAAATGCTCTGTTCTTTAAAATGAATTCATCACTCAAGGAACCAACAGCAGGACAACCAATGGCATTGCTCCACCAGTGATACTTCTTGACATCTGAATAGCAGGGCCATCTGAAAAAGCTGTTGTAAGAAAATTTACTTCTGTTGAAAAAATCTTTTTTAATTCAAACTAACTGCTATTAACATATTAATAAAATTTGGAAATAGTGCTCCCTATTTATGTATAAGCAAATAGTATAAGCCAGAAGTTGGTGTGTTTTCTATATATTGACATATTTGGCTTCATGATAAGTACTAAATTTCTTTTTTTTTAGTATAATCCTTGTTTATATTTGTTTTACCATAGTGGTTTTATGTTAATAAAAAGAAAATCTCTTGAGGCTTCTTTCCATTATTAGGGGAGAAGTACATTTTGGTTGCAGCATGTGTTATTCTTGTCTCCATCTTAATAGAAATACATTATGAAGCATGTTTTACTATTTATGTATTTGCAGAGGTAGAAAAAACATTTTTTAACTAGTTTTATACTTAAATCTAATTTATTTAAAATATTTTTAATAAGAATTTTCTATACTATTAAGTAATATAAAGGAGAAGAATAGGGGAAAATAAATTTTTGCATTACATATATGTGTCGTGTGTGTGGAGATAAAATACTTTTCCTGATCATAAGTAAATTAAATGGCAATAATATCTTGCAATATATTTTCATGGCAATAATATTTGAAGAGGAAAACAATAGCAATAAATTAAAAATATATCTGTTTGAATTTGTGTGTTTCTAGTTATTGAATACATGGAATAAAAATAATGCGTGTTAGTTAAAAAGTGGTCTTAAAAGAGTATTTTTTTAAGTCAAAGTATATATTTAATACGTGTATGTGTACAAGAAATCTTTTTGATTTATAAATTTTTTAGTTTGACTTTTTGTTAGTTAATAGATAAGCATTTACTTCCATCATTCCTTTATCCCTTTATATTGTTCATTGAGACAAAAAGAAAACTTGAAATAATTTGTTGTGTTTTTTGATTTTTAAATGTGTTGTGATTTTTATTTATTTATCCTTGTATTTAATTGAATATATAGTTGATTTTGGGGGAAGGTGAATTGTTAATTTAGATGAGGTTTATTTACTGCGTAATTTTTCTAGCATAATTCTTGTCAATGCAAGTTGTTAATAAGTTTTTTGGTATTTATTCAATTTTGTATTAGTTTTTTTATTATATTCTATTCCTATTGTTATGATGAATTTATTATTGTTTAAATATGTTAATATATAGAATTTTATTTTGAAATAAACTTGTTACATGCAGCATACTGATTTATTTTTTACTTATATGCCGTGGGAACTATTTAAAAATATTATAAAATTGTACATTTTGTAATAAGTTCCAAAGAGAGAAACATTTCTAATTAAAAAAAAAAAATCTTTTTTTAAGTATCGAAAACACATAATTGACAAGCGTTTTTTAGATTTGTTATCTTGATTTAAAGAAATTGCATACAAAAAGATGCTTTAAAAAATTCATCTGAAAAGTAATTTGTGTTTTAAAATATTGAAAAATTAGCATGTTTTTTCAAAATAAATTCTACTTCAAAAAAAGGATAAATGCCACTTTCAGAATTAACATTTTCAGATTATTTGCAGATAGATTATAAATTGAAATGGCAGCTTTGCAATTTTCTTTAAAATAATTGGCATGTATTAACTTTGAAAATAACTTTTAACAAATTTATAATAATAATTTGTTTAAAAAAGAGGTCTATTCATTCCTGGCCAGTGTTATTTAAAAATATACTAAACTTTATAGAATTTCAGAAATAAATTTTTAAATTGTTTCATCTTTTTTTCTTTGAACACTATTGAAATAACATGGTTTTAGTAAATTCTCTTTTTTTGACACTGCTGGTTCATCCGAATAAGATTTCGAATCGCTGACTGATTTTGCAGACGTAGTGTCTTCAAATGTTTTATTGTTCAATCCACTTTTAAAGTGTATTTGATCACAATATTTTCATCAGAGCGGTAAGCCTCGCTCCAAGTATCCAATGTGCTCAGATTACGAATAAAAATGTCTTAGAATTATACATAGGACGATAAAAATAAAAGTGTCGCGGATAGTCTTACAAGTGTTGGTTGAAGTTTCAAAATCTGTTGGTAAAAATTTTGTCTTGAACAAAGCATCTGTCCGAACTATTAAGAGAAGTAAGTCTATGAGAAATATGTCCGTGTTTAATATATAAATGATGACAAATGCTGTAAAATATATTGGAGCAGATTTACTGTACGGTCACCCTTGGCGCGATTTTTTTACATTGGCGATAAACATTTTTATATGGCAACCCCCTTCCGACCCTACAAATAATTGCAGTAACCTATTGGACAACAGAATTTAGCCGTCATTATTTAATTTTCGTTCGACCATGTTGCACTTGTGCTTTTTTAGTCTTCAGCTCCCGCGTTCTTTTCGTGAAATTTTTGTAATGGCTGCTGCATAGGGAATGTTTGAGGTAAGTGCGAGAATGTTTTGTGAGAATGATGTTATGTGGTATGATGAAAATGTTAATTTAAGGTATTTGTAAGGATTAGATAAAGGGAAGGAAACGTTTGAATTGTGTATGAAAGCGAGTTTGATTGCGGATAGATTGCGGTGTGGTAAGGATACGAAATTGTTTGAAAAGCACGTTATAAGTGATGGTTTTGAGTGGAGGTGTAAATCTAAGGTGAAAGGACAAATGCATGACGTCAAAAGGAGTGTGAGAAAGGGTTCTTTTTTTGAATTGAGTCGAATGACATTGAATGAGATTTTAGTTCAGGTTTTTTTTGTGGGGGAGTCAGAGTAAGGCTGCTTTTAATATGAAAGAGAGTAAATGTTCATTATTAACGATTTGGCGCCATTTTTTTCTTTTTCGTGCAGGCAACATTTTTAATACGCTGTTTTCTTTAAATCTCGTTCGTACAAGAAGTCGCTATTTTGGCGAGATTTTGAAAAAGTAGCCGAGGGTGACCGTACAGTAAATTCTTACCAAAATATTAAATGTGTAAAATATTTAAATACAAATTTATGTACAGAAAGGCTGGCTAGCAAAGTGATTTTAATCCTTTAAAGTAGTCTTCAACCTTTCCTATACCACGGAAACAGTGTTGCAATGTCTGCTATCAACTGTCGCTTCAACCACCCTTCTATCAATGTGTCCAAAAAACTCGTAAGTACATGTTTTGTAAGAGCGCACAGAATTTTAATCTAACAATACTTCCTAAAAAACTGTTTTATACGATTTGTAACTAAAAAGGAATAAAGATTTATTTCCGATTATATGTAGCCTGTGGAACACTTGTTCATTATAGAGTCAAGAAAATAAAAACTTCGAAGGGGACATTTCTTGTAAGAGACATGTTTTTTAATAATTCCAGGGATCGAAATGGTGGGTGGATCTATCCTGGATATATTTACCAAAAAACGCGAACGGCTCCACACGCTGAGGAATAACTTGATGAAAAAGTTTCGAACGAAGCGCAAAGACAGACTCTCTTTTTGAACCTCTTAGGCAAAGGAAATCTGATTGGTACTACTGATATACACACATGTCAATAAATTACGGCTTATTCGGAGTCACGTGGAAATCGAACTCTTAACATAAATATCCCGCCTGTAAAATGGCTACACACATCTTCAAGAATCATATGCAAATTGCAGGATGACACCGATAGCAGGGCCGGACCATGACCTTTGGGGGCCCTGGGCTAACGGTATGTGGAGCCCCCTAAATAATTAAAAATTTTGCCAATTTCCTAAAAAAAGTTTTTGTGTGGAAAAATTTAAAATATAAGAAACTTAAGGTTTTTTTTTTTGTTTCAAACAATTGAAATACGTTATAAACAATAACATAATTTTAAAAAAAAACACCTTTTTTACGCTTTTGTGCTGCAAATGCTTTTATTTGCTCATTACATTGAAAGTCTTTAGTGAGATCAGTATTAATAGAAAGAAGTGATAAATAATTAAATCTAGTATTTGCCATTGTTGTCCTATATTTGTTTTCTATATAGGACATTTTAGAGAATGCTCGCTCCACATCACTAGTAATAGAGCGTTATAAAAATCTTTAAAATGGTAACAAATTTCGAAAAACGTCAACAAATTTATTTTCAAAAATTAAGTTGAACATGTCAGTACACAAGTATAGGATATCTCAATTTGTTTTAGATTAGTTTTGAATTGAACACCCTCATTTACTAAACGTTGGCTTACGTCATCTGAATAGGGCGTACACTCTCCAGGTCGACTTTCTCAATACTATGATCTTGCAAATCCATCAGAAATTTTAATTTCTTACTATATTCTGCATATACTTGACTTCTATTTAAATCAAGGATTAGCTTATCTAACGCAACAATAAGAGTGTCCCATTTAAATTTTTCTGTCTCATACTTGGCTTTTTCTGTCAATTTATTTGCAAATTTTGAAAAAACCCATCTTTGTTCACATCACTATTTTCTGTTTCTACACCATGTCATAATTTTTTTGGTTGCATCTTGATACTCCTTCAGTTTTTTTTTATCAGATTCACATGTACATTGCTTATAAATGTTTTTAATGACATAATTAACTTATTTCCTTCACAGATGTCCAAACCAGGAGTCAGTAAATTTTTGCTAACTGGATTAAATATTTCTGAAATTTCTTCCTAAAATTTCATTAAAATAGCTGCTTTGAGTTTTAATAATTTGTTAAATAAATTTACTGCCCCTTTTCGAAAATTAATTTTCTCGTTTTCGTTGTCACTAAATGCTTTAAGAATATTCATGTTATTACCATAATTATCTTTTAAGGCTTCAACAGCATTGTAGTGACAAGACCATCTGGTCTGACTTGAGCTTTTAAAGTAAATTTCAGTTTAATTTCACGATTTAGAAGCTCCCACCTACGGGTCAAAGCAGAAAAGAAAACATATATTTGTTGCACTAAACCAAAGAAGTTCTCGAACGATCTCAGTTGCAACCTTAACTGATTCTACACCAACCAGACTAAGAGAATGTGCAGCCCACGGCACATTAATTAGCGAATTAATTATTTTTTTCTTTTAGAAGAGCTTGCACGCCATTATATGGACCGAACATATTGGCAGCGTTTTCAAATGACTGTTCCCTACAATTATCCAATAGCATTTCATTTGTTTCTAAAAATTCTTGTAAAGAATTAAATAAGAATAATCCAGTGCGACTACTAATCTTAATTAATGTGACACATTTTTCATACACTTTTCCCCGAAAACAATATCGTAGTGCAATAGCAAGTTGGTCATTGTGGGACAAATCTGGTGTTGAATCCATCACAATTAAATAGTACATTATATCATCGTTATTTATTTGAGTTGTAATTGTTTTAATGACTAGCTTGTCCATAATCTCGATTATTTGCTAATATTTCGTTTTTGATATGTACGATAATAACAATTATTTCCGTAATTCTCGCTGATCAATATGTTTACGAATGAATGGGTCGAACTCTCTCCTAGCAGTTCCAAGACGCCCATTAAATTACCATTAAGAGGAGAACCAAAAACTTTCTTGGTACCCCTAAATGCTAAACCTATTATAGCCAAATACTGTACTACTGTTTTGACTACACGTTTGAGGACATTGTGGTCTGTATCTTTTCTTAGTTGCTCCTGTAACTGTTTATCTAACAAGGGGTAGACTAAGGAAATTCATTTGGTGACGAGATTTTGTGTAATAATAATATACCTTTAGGGTGTTCAACTCTCAACATAATAGCGCGGAATACACAGTCAGTTCTGAGAAAATAGCTTTCGAAATTCATACTTAGCTTTTATATAATTAAGTTTTATTCGGATCCTGCGATGCAGTGGCGTAGGTGGTAATCTATCTGCATTCCGCGCGGTCTGTCAGAGTTCGAGTCACGCAATCGATTGCTTTGTTTTTTTAAATTCATTTAATTATTTTTACAACTAAATAAATTTATTTAAAAAAAAACTTATTAAATATTTTATGTAATTATTTTATATTTCAAAAACTAAAACAATTATATAATTTCTTAATTTTTATATTATATTTTATAACTACATTATAACATTATTAATAAATAATATTTATTACAAAAATGTATTATATTAAATGATATTTTATATAGTTATTTTGTATTTTAAAAAGTAAAATAATTACAAATAGTTTTATAATTAGATAAAAAATAATTTTATATTATGTACAATTGTTTATGATATTTTATTATTACAATAATTTTATAATTATATGAAATATTTGATAAGAAAAATTATTTAATCGTAAAAATAGTTCAATGGATTGAAAAAGCAAGTCTACCGCGCGACTCGAACCCTAACTGATCGCGAGAAATGCAGGCGCAACTATCACCTATACCACTGCAATGCTAGAGCTGATTAAAACTTAATTGTATAAAAGCTAAGTATGAATTTCGATGGCTATTTTCTCCAAATTGACTGCCCATTCGGTGCTATTACATTGAACCGTTACGTTGAACATTCTAAAGCTGTGGTCTTTAAACTGTGTTCCGTGGAACCCTAGGGTTCCATAAGGCATACTCATGGGTTCCACGAGTTACAGTAAAAAAAATCTGGGAGGAATAAATATGTATGCAAAATGGATTCACGTTTTCTATGCAGTTTATAAGTTACAAGTATCTAAACTCATCGCGCCCCCCCCCCCCATTCATTAAAACTGAGAATTTTATTTATATATAACTTTATTTTGCAACACTTTTTAAACTTTTATTGTAAAATAATAAAACATTTATGTATATACTTTCTACTAGATTGTGACTTTTCTATTGTTTACTATTTCGGGTTCCACGAGATAATTTTATACTCGTTAGTTAGCGCAATGCCTTGCAAAACTAAATAGTTTTTTAATGGAAAATGCTCCTTTTTACATTTGTGGAAAACAACACCTATAATGAAGGAAAACAAACAACATATTTACAGAATTGATGTTAAATCTAAATTTTAGGCTGCAAATTCTCTCTCATACAAAATACACGGGATTTCTCACACAGCTATAAACATTTTAATGCCATTCAGAACATTGCGTTTAAGTGAAATATAGTTCTCGATGTATGTGGCTATAAAAGCAAATTAAACTCAGAATAAGTAATGCGATTGTACTTAATCTCAACAGACCTAGACTTCGACCGTGGGAAAAAAAGAAAGCACTAAATATAATGCATGGATAGGCAACACTTGAATCATATATTAATATTCTTAACGAGTAAATTATATTAACATTAGATTATAATTTTTTAAATAATAAATGCAAATACTTTTTTAATTGCTTTTACATGAAGTGCCTGTAACATGTTCATCTACTTTAAATATTACTTTGAGACATATTCTTCGACGTATATGTATGGAATGGGGTTCTACGAAAACACTTTATAGTTCTAGGGGTTCCACAAAAGCACCTTCAAGTTCTAGCGGTTCCTTGAGTTGAAAAAGTTTGAAGACCACTGTTCTAATTCACTGTTTCTAAAACACAAAGTCTCGTCCCCAAATGAATTTTCTTAGTCATGCCCTTCCCTTGTAAAACAGATTTTTTTTTTCGTGCCAACCAAACTAACATTGAATTTTTATGTTCAATATAATTTTCATGATTTTCTGAACTACTTGTTGCGTGTTTCCAATCAGAAAAGCCGGTTGTGTATTGAGAATTTGTTTTAGAAAAAAGTTTGCAGGTCAAACCAAAAACACTAATTGAATAACATAGCCAAGATCTTTCCAGTACTTGGCCATTTTTAAGTTTTTTATTGAAATGATTGGTTCGAAACTGATCTCTTTTGCCCTTTGTATTCTTTTACCGAAACAGAATATATATTGCTTGGATATTTATTTTGAAAATAACTCATTTCATGTGAAAGGATATAATCAATAAAATTATTACTTAGCGATTTAGACCACGAACCACGTCAACGAATTTCTTAAACTAAAAGCCAAGATTTTTTAAAACACTTTTCGGTCGGGGCATTACTGATGTCCTCTGGCTGAACAATATATTTTTTCAGAAGGTTGCTGGTCATCGAGATTTAGCATTCTTTCATCATTAATATTTGCTTGATGGTGTTTCTCGTTTTTCTTTGGCTAAAATCATTTTCTTTTCACTTCAGTGTAATAACGTACACCCCCGCATGGCGGGGGCTCCCAAGGTTCTAGGGGGCTTAAAGCCTATGTTATGGTTTTTCAATCCTTTGTAAAATTCGGTTTTTGGCTCAAAACCTGATTTTGCAGGGGGCCCCTAATATTCTCCGTTACGCCACTGTTTCACTTGTTAATGTATCTTGCGTAATGTACCTTTGTAAAAAAAAGTTGAAATTTTGACACATTTAATTTTTTTTCTCTCGATTTAACAGTAATTTTCGTTTTTCCGCTCTACTTATAAATTTTTTGCAAGACACAGTTATATTGTTAAATAAGGACTTGATTTTCCTGAAAGTAAATCTAAAAGCTTAGGTCATAAAATTAGCTAACACAACCGACTGAGATAATAAAAAAAGTACCTGGTTTATTTAAAAAAATAAAAAAATCATTGTCTATACTTGCTAAGACCTAAAACGCTGATTATTATTATTTATTGGCCCATCAGTTTAAAGGGGTTTTATAAAAATAAACTTTTTAGAATTATTTGCCCCACTTTAAACAAATGCTGTTTTTCGTTGTCATTCATTATTTGCTGTTGCTATCTATACTAAAAAAAAAAACGATTTATTACGAAAATCAAGACCACTTTACTTTTATCCATAATATTCGTGTGAAATCTCCATAATCTACATAAAATTGTTATTTTTTCCATTCTGTAGAAGTATTTAATTTACTCATCATAATACATTAAGAATATTTTTTTTTTTACTCATCACGATACAACATACATATTTAGAGAAATCCTGATGTTTTCAATCTTTGAAAAAATACAGAAAATAATTAATCATAATTTCAATATCATCCTACTTAAATAATTTAGAAATGTGTATTGGTATTTTACTTGAATAAACAAATACTTAAGTATCTTTTAATTTCAGGTATTGTGCACAGGACACAGCACCAAATCAGTATATTATTGTAACTTAGAATTATTATTGCACAAAAATAAATGCTACAGAAAAAGTGTCACTACTTTTGTATAAGTGCTCGATGTTAATCGGTGTCATCTATAATAGAGCATCTGCCTATTAATCATTAATTTTCGCGTATTCGGTGGTAGGGCGAAAGAACAAAAGTAAAAAAAATTGCTCTTACTCTCGAAAATAAAAATAAATTTGATATGGAATTTCGGGTATTTTATTTCTGATTTGTGTGTTTTTTACTGGCTTATTACTATTTTGATTGTAAGCATTTTTTTCTGTTTGTTATCTTCAATAGGGAAGGGGCCCCCAGAACCCGGGGGGCCCTGGGCTGCAGCCCATTAAGCCCATACGTAGATCCGGCCCTGACCGATAGTATGTCTTAATGACTAGAGTGTAAAAAGGGAATATATATGGAATACAGGCATAGGAGGAAAATTCTTCGTAAGAGCTTTATAAGCCTTTCAGTGCCATAGCCGCATAGTTATGACGCATTTGGGTGATTTTTTTACGTGGTAGAATTATCGGCCGTCTAGAATGTGAGCGTATCTTGGAAGTATCCGAGGAACTTGAAATCGCCAAGAGTGTCTCCAGGCTTTGGTAATGATTCCAAGATGATGGTAATGTTACAGCACAGGACCCCTCCACGAGTTACAACGCCCAATGAGGACTGGTATTTCGCAGTTACTGCCAAAAGAAACAGACGGAGCACAGCATCAGACTTGTCTCGTCAGCTCACTTCAGCGCTTGAGATGCTATAAAAATGCACGAGACGTAAAATATTTTATGTCACAAGAGAAATTCATTAAAGAGTAGAAATCCGGAAAATTCACCCGAAGATAGCGAGAAAAGGAAAAAAATATTCAATGTCGTTGATGTTGATCTGGTGATCCCTTTTATCCCACTGACGGTTTATAATGCTAGATAGTATTACGCAGCCATTCATCTCCTGGACTGATTTTACTTCACTATCCATAGATAATTATTTACCATCTTATATAGCTATAAGAAGCAGACCTTGTATAATTTATTCAGAAATTGGCACGTACTTGGCGAGCACTAACAGGGGTCTCGTAAAAGTAGATTGGAATGCAATGCGTACAGCAGTTACAGCTCAAAGAATATGATGGTAACCACTTACTGTAGCATGATGGGGTAGTTGGTGGGGAGAGACTTGCGCGAATAATGAAAACAATTTTAAGAAGAGTGTGTGTCGAACCTCCTAAAACTACGAAAAGGTGAATGCAATCTTGTGCGATTGTGAGCAGGCTATTAATTCCTGACATATACAATTCCTGCTAGAAAATATTGCCATCGTCAGGAGTCGCTGATTCTGCAGATTCTAAAGAACTACATCGAACAAAATTTTGTCAAAAAAGACAGGAGCTGATTTGCTGAATAGATTTAGGAATGAGTACTCAGAATAATTAAGAGAACGAGCAGTTGTGTGTCGGATATATCGTTCTCGTGGAAGATATCAATAAACGATATATTTGTTGAGTTCTTACGAAAATTGAGTAAATTTTGCCTAAAAAAGATAAAGTTGGTTATATATATATAAAATAAAAACAAAACCATCTCATACTTCGTCCAATGGCTGGACTGTTTCCTTTAGAAATCAGTTCTAAATATATTATAAATCTTACGTGTGAAAAGTTTTATTTCCAAATAACATTCCTCCATACAGAGACTTGTCCACATCCATTTAGAGTATTGCAAAAATTTCCAGAGTTACTTACCATGTGTGTGTGTGTGTGTGTGTGTGAAATTAGAATCCCAGCACACTTTCCCGTACTCATGCCGTTGTAACTAGAATGAGGCGAGTGATTGATCCCAATTAGCGATTTTAGATGCAATGATTGAGCTCTTCTGGAATATAGACCAATATGTGGTGGGAGGTTATTGCATGGCGCCTCAACCACCAGCATCATTTGGCAAACTGGTTTAAATGAATCGAAAAAATTTCTAAGAAAGAAGACATGTTTTGTTAGAGCGAGTTGAGTTCTTTTCGTGTTACCCAACGTATACTTTGTATATGTAGTTCAATAATAATTTTTGTTGAAATTTTAAATAGCGTCTTGAATTTGGTAAAGGTCAGGGCATCGAATCACCACGGATTCTTTTTAGAAGGCAGGTAAGAAGTTTACAACTAGTTTATTTAATGAATATTTGTTTGAAATAACAACCTTCTAAACTGCTGTACGAGTTGCATATACAGGGTGTCCAGCCTTAATGTGACCAATAGCTAATTCCCGAACCGTTCGGTTTAGATGTGCACTTCTAATTTGAAAAATGTTTTAAAACAGGTAAAGAATGTTTTTACGTGCTTTTCGAACCAAAAACCCATTTAGAAAAAAATTACAAAAATTAATATTTTATACGGTTTCCAGGTCCTATCACTTATATTTAGGAAAAGATACAGTACACACAAAAACAAAGTAATCATAAAAAGTTTCATTTTATTACGATAAAAACTAGCCGAGTTATGCCTACATAAATTTGAAGCATCCGAGTTGCTCAGAAAAGGGGGTCGTATATAATATTTTTGTTGATTATGTCGATTGTCGGGAACAAAAAACGGCAAAAAATAAATTACTGATTAAATAAAAAAATTACTAATATCAAATACTTAATTACATTTTACATGCAAGGGACTATAATGAACTGGAAAAAAAATGAAGGGTTATGTGGGAGGGACCGGACCCCTCCCCCGGCCTTGTGTGCGCCACTGACACTATTTGGACCGCAACTCCTTGAAAAAATTAGAAGTAGCCCGCACCCTGGTAAAGTCTGCCCATCCCTAACTTAGGCGATGTTAACTTTTATATATGAAAGTCAGGAAGCATTTTAAGCTAAATTTTTGAGCCTTCAAACAAACTATTGTATGTAGAGGAAGAATATCATGCATCATTTCTATTAGAAAAAAAAATATTTGAAGCAAAATGCAAGTTCATACGAGTCCGAGTGAGACCGTTTTCGAGAATGAAGCATTATTCTTGATTATGACTAAGGTACTGCCGTCATTGCAGACCTTGAACTGAAAGGGGAACTTAAGCACAGAATTGATGCGATAATTTTAATATACTTTCTCGTGTTTATGACGTAAAATGTGATGGCTGTTGTCTTATGAAGGCTGAATAATTTTATGAATAATATGCTCGTTTTACTGTCTTTCCAAATTTATATTTTCTTCCTTTTCGATTGAATGAAAATGTTTTACAAGAAAATAAGGGGAAGTTGGATAATTGCTCAAAACAAAAGTTGGAACTGTCACAACCCTATTGGTGACACTGAATAAAACGGCGCGAATTCTAAAAATAGAACATGCTGACGGGAATATGGAGCGTGTAGTCGAAAAATACGATGTGAAAAATAAGTAATTAAAAATAAATAGCCAATTAAAGAAAAAAAACAATTATTTTTTATTATTTAATTTATTTTACTTTTTTAAATTTGAGAATAAAGTTATATATATTTTAATATTTTGTGTGTACTAATAATATAATCTCTCTATATATATAAAGGAGAAAAGCAACTGACTGACTAATCACGATATCTCTGGAACTATTCAACCTACAGACTTGAAATTTGGTAGACATGTTCCTTTCATAGAGTAGACATCAGCTAAGAACGGATTTTCCGAAATTCGAAACGCAAGGGTCGTTACGGGGGATTAAGGGGCGTTATAAATGATTGTTTCCATGTTTAAACTACTCAATGTACAATTTTGAAATTAGGTAAGCAGATTCCTTTCATACAGTAAAGATCCGCTACAAAATAAGTTTGGTGAAAATCGACCCCTAAGTGGCGTTGTAGGGGCTTAGGGGGCATTATAGACAATTATTTCCATTTTTAAACTATTTGACGCACTGTCTTTAAATTTGATAAATAGATTCCTTTCGTAGAATAATGATCAGTTACAAAACGGGTTTTGTGAAAACAGACTTCTAAGTGGCGTTGCGGGGGATTAAGGGGCGTAATAGATAAATATATCCGTTTTTAAACTACTTCACCTACCTGCTTGAAAATTGGTAGGTAAGTTTCTTTAATGAAGTAAATATCCGCTACAAAATGGGTTTTGGGAAAATTGACCCCAAGGGGTGTTGCGGGGGGGGGGGTTAAGGGACGTTATAAATTCCAATTTTTAAGTTATTAGACGTACAGTCTTGAAACTTAGTAAGCAGATTCCTCTCATAGGGTAGAGATCAGCTACAAGATGGATTTCGTGAAAATTGCCCCCAAGTGGCGTTGAAAGACTTAAGGGGCGTTATAGATAATTATTTCCATTTTTAAACTATTGGACGCACATTCTTTATATTTGATAAATAGATTTCCTTCATAGAGTAGAGATCAGCTATAAAAAGTTTTTGTGAAAACAGATCTCTAAGTGGCGTTGCGGGGGATTAAGTGGCGTAAGAGATAAATATTTTCGTTTTTAAACTACTTGACCTACCTGCTTGAAAATTGGTATGAATGTTTCTTTCATGGAGTAAATGTCCGCTACAAAACGGGTTTGGGGAAAATGAGCCCCAAGGGGTGTTGCGGGGGGTTAAGGGCAGATATAAATAATTATTTCTATTTTTAATCTATTAGACGCACAGTCTTGAAATTCGGTAAGCAGATTCCTCTCATAGGATAGAGATACACTACAAAATGTGTTTTGCGGAAATTGACTCCTAGGTGGCGTTGCGGGAGTTCAAAGGGCGTTATTGATAAATTTTTTTTTGTTTTTTTTTTTGCATTTTTAATTTATTGGACGCACAGTCTTCAAATTTTGCTAAGCAGATTCCTTTCATAGAGCGCAATTCCCCTACAAAATGGGTTTTGTGAAAACAGACCCTTAAGTTGTTGCGGGGGCTCAAGTGGCGTTATAGACATCCCCATTTTTAAACTGTTAGACGTACAGTCTTGAAATTTGATAAACAGATTCCTTTCGTAAAGTAGAGAACCGCTACAAAATGGGTTTCGCGAATATCAACTACCAAGTTTAATTTCGGGAGATTAAGAGGCGTAATCGATAAATATTTCCATTTTTAAACTATTTGATCATCCTGCTTGAAAACTGGTAGGCATGTTCCTTTCATGGAATAGAGTTCCTCTAACAAAGAGTAAAACGAAAATTGACCCCTAAGGATGTTTGCGAGGGGTCAAGAGGAGTTACAGAAAAAAATTCCTGTTTTTAATTGTTAGACCCATATACTTGAAATTTGTTAAGCATGTTTTTTTTGTTGAATAGGGATCCACTAAGAATAAATTTTAAGCAAATCAAGTTCTGGGGGGTTGCAGGGGGTTACTGGGACGTATTGACAAAAAAATTACTTTTTTCGAGCTACACGGACTATAATAATGAAATTTGGTTTGCATTTTTCTTTTGTTGAATTGAAATCCGCTAAGAGCGGTAATTTTGGAAAACGGCTCTCAACGGGATTACGGGGATATTGATAGTAAAACTTTTGTTTTTTTCTGTTAGATTTAGACTTGAAATTTGGCTTGCATGTTCAATTTACGGAGTAGAGATCCACCGAAAATTGGTTTTGCGGGAATCTACTTGGTTTTTGAGTTACGAAAGAGCAAACATCATTATATACTTCAATTTTAGAGATTTTTAGAAAATACAAGTTAGATGAGTTCTGCCCCTTTTTTTTTATCAACAGGTGACAGTTACAGGTATAAGTATATTTTTCAATTCAATCGAATTCTTAATGCTAGGACTTAGATATCAATAATTTATACATATATATAAGCAGTAAAAATTCATAAAACATCATGAAATACCCAGTGAAGTGGGCGGGTAACGGCTAGTCTAATATATAAAATTCTCCTGTCACAGTGTTTGTAACCAAACTCCTCCGAAACGACTTGACCGATTCTTATGAAATTTTGTGCGTATATTCAGTAGGTCTGAGAATAGGACGTAAACTGTTTTTCATTCCGATATTGCAATTAGTTGAAAAGATGTTAATTAAAAACCTTAAAACGCGCAATTGTTTTACTCCTGTGTGTTGTTTATTTTGCCATTTATTTCGCTTGGCGTCGAAAATTGGTTTCACTCCAGATGTGACTTTTCTCTGTTCTACCGTCCAAATCACCCCGCCCATGGGTTACACTAACAAAAGAGGTGTCTATAACAAATCAAACATCACCAAATTTGGCGCGTGAAAAGTTTATTTTTTTCCCCTAATTTTTGTACATATCTTTAATTCAAAAATTTATATGTTGCATCCGTTTATAAAACAAAAATATTAAAAATATTCGCGAAAAACTTTATAGATTTTATTTCGTTATCATTATTTCAAATAAATGACACGAGATCAGTTATTGCCATTTTGCTCAAGATAGTTATCACATTCAGTTAATTAAGTGATCTCATATAAATCAACAGTTTTCAAAACGGGTCACGAGCTTCCGCCAACAAAAACTATTGTGTTATCTGTATAAACCATTTCTGAATATTTTCAGACATGTTTGTGTGAGTTCTTATTTATTCGTTTATTCATAATAAAACGACAGTTAATAAAACTGTAATACTCAGTGCGAGCAAAATTTCAATTGTAAGATAAATATATACGTATTTTATAATTGTGAAAGGTATAGGTAAAATAATGAAAGAACAGATACATTATCAGTATACTGTTTTCTAGCATTAAGTACTTCAATTTGATCTATTTGTGTGTTTTATACAGTGAACAATGCCACCTAGACACAAAGGGTCTGATTTGAGCCGTCGAACGACTAAATCTACAGCCACGCAAAATAGAAGAGCTCAAAGAAACGGTGAGCAAATCCAACAGGATAATGAAGATATGCATGAGAACAGGGCTCAGTTGCGTGAATCGCAATCAATCACAAGAGGCACGAGTTGAACAAAATCAACAAAGACGATTAGAACAAAGACAAGCGCTTCGATACGTATTTGACACACGCAGAGCAAATGACCAATAACGCCAACAAGTACATCGAGCATTTATATCCGATTTGTTTCGTCGTCTAGCATTCGAGTATGAGCCCGATGTTAAATATTACGCTCATTCACATGTGGAAATTGGTGCTATGAATAAGGAATGTCCGCATTGTAATGCACTTAAATTAAAAAATGAGCCAGATGGGTTTTTCCCCCCGCTTCAGCAAAAGTGCAACTACCAGAAATTGAAACACTACCTGAACCATTGTCACGTCAATCCTCGTTCAACGTGCGCTAATGAGATCAACGCTTGCTTGAAATCATCGCCAATGTGGCGTAATGTTGAAAAAGTATAGCTGAAAGTAAATATGTGCGTTCAAATGCTTCAAGATCCATCCACTGAAACATTCTCAAAACAACTGTTAGATATCGGCGATGGAAAAGTAGTTGTACATGAAAACACTGGGTGCAAAAAATTGCTGACCAATTTCTGCACAATCATTAACTCACAAAATCCTCTCATTGACCAGATATTTCCCGATATACACACGCAATACTTGAATCATGAGTGACTGGCAGAAAGAGCAATTTTGGCAGCAAAAAATGTGGACGTCAAAGATTTGAATTTCAAGATAACAGTTATTGCCAGGGGATGTCATACAAATCTATCGACACAGTTTGCGATACCAATGAAGCTGTAAATTATCGAGCAGAGGTTTTGAACTCATTGGATTTGCCAAGCATGCCCCACCATACCATTTACAATTGAAAGTTAGATCTCCGGTTATTTTGCTTCGTAATTTTAACCCGCCATGGCTGTCCAATGGCATGCGATTGGTCATTAAACAATTAATGAAAAACGTTGTCGAAACATTTTGAATAGCAAGTTCCGAGAAGAGTATTACTACCACGAATTCCTATTATTCCCACAGATGAGCCAATTCAAACGGATTCAATTTCCAATTAGATTGGCATTCGCAATAACAATCAAGAAGTCTCAGGGCCAAACGATGTCTGTTTGTGGCTTAAATTTGGGCACTTCGTGTTTTTCACACGGACAATTATACGCGGCATGTTCTCGCGTGGATAAACCATCTAGTTTGTTTGTGTTGGCTAAAGATGGACTCACTAAAATTATCGTACACGCCATTGCACTAAGAGACTGATAAAGTTATTTTTACCTGTCAGAATTTGTGACAGAGATGTAATTTGAATTTATTAGTTAAAATAATGAAAGTACAAAGAATTCAAAAAATGAATGCTTGATGTTTTGTAATTTTATAGGACGTCATCGTTCACAGCGCTCCATTCCTCTTTCAGTAATATACCACATTCCCACACACTTTCAATGAGTTAGTTATTTTTTATTTAACTACCAAAATATTTACTAGAAATAATTTATATAGCAAAACAACGTTTGCCGGGTCAGCTAGTAATAATATATAATAACTAGCTGACCCGGCCCGGCGTTGCACGGGCTTTTACCGAGGGTATAAATTAATCCCCATGTTAATTTCCTCCTTTCTTTCTGACACCAGCACATTTGTGTGGGTGTGACGCGTACGATGTGAGTGCAAGGCCCATGAGTGCGTATGAATGGTTTTCTTGTTTAACATTTTCCCTTCTCTTCACAAAATCAGCACTTCCAATATAATTTTTCGAAATTACTTTTACTTCTTTGTTTCTTTCCTCTTCGCTTAGTCCGTCGTTGCACGGGCTTTTACCGAGTGAATAACTTATAATCCCCTTTTTCGAAATTTGTTCTTGCGTTGGTGTGGTAATTAGGAGAGATGGGTGAAAGCTCAGGTGTCGTTCTCATCACTTGACCGTGGTTGAAAATTTCGAAGCCCCTCGCCATAAACTCTCGAGTAGGTGAACAGTCCGACTTTAAAAATCCCTCACTCACTTTTAATTTCTTTCGTTGCAATTTTTTAGGCCCCGGAAACGAAAATGTAGCTTTTTAAAAAAAGTTGTATGTTGAAAAAGACAGAAAAGTAGAAATTTTTCAAATTACAAAATTTCACTACTATTTTAAATTTTGAAGTAAAATTGTGAAGATTTTTTTGAATGTTCGACACACGGGAAAAAATTTCATGCAATTATCTTTATAAAAGAAGAAATTATAAATTATTAAGTATTTTGAGTGTTTTATTAAAGTTTGTTCAAAGAAGTTTTTGGCTTTTTATTTTTTAAATCACTGATACTAAAAGTTTTAAAAATAATTTTTATTTAAACGCAACGATATTGATTCATTTCACAGTATAAAATTCAAAAATAAAATAATATGTGATAAAAATATATTTAAGAATATTTCCTTATATATTTTATATTTTTTTTCTTATATTCTACTGTTCTTCAATAAATCAATCTTTAAGAATAAAAAAAAACTATCGGTTGTGATGCGTTATATGAATGTCCCGTGTTATGAGGGAATTCCCCTTTTTACTACGCAGCGAAAGACTCAAAACTACCTCAACCTTTCCAGTCTTCCAAACAGAAAGCTAACGCAAAGTAAATGACCTTGACGCAATTCAGAAATAACGTCCGAGTACCGAAAACTTTCACCCTCTGCTTCCACAGACACATAAGCATCCCTTACGGGAATCTGGCAACGTTTTTTCCGGATTCTTCACATTTCCGTCAGTAAAAAAATTATGGCGTGATTTATTGAAATAAAAACCATCCTATGTTTTAAGTTGGACGAAATGACACACAGTATGCAAAATTATATTATGATCGGTTGAGTAGTTTCGGAGTCCATCGCGGACAAACACTGTGACACGTATATTTTATATATAAAGATATTATTATTATAAGCCGACACAAAACCTAACCAAGCAGCAGCCGGTTACACATGTGATGTTCTTTCATGGTATCGCATGATCCTTGCTCACAGTATCGATTCTTGATCCTTGCATTTTATTGGCTGTTGGAATCTCTTATTGAATTTCATTGGTCGGGGTAAATGTCTTCTGGCATTTCTTCTGTCTTCCCAGAATTCCAATCTGACGAAGCGAACATATATATTCGAATTTAGTTATTTGTTTTGTTGGAAATAAAGTTTATTTTTGATAATCCTGCCATTTTACTTTGCCATTCAACACACACCAAACACATATTGGAGGCTGACAAAGAACAAGAAAGGCGGAACTTCCAGAAACCTCGGTATTTATAGTAAGCGGGAAATCACATAATCTAGATGGTTTGATGGATGTAATTAATTCAAAAGGTTCCCGTTAGGCGGGTAGCTAGTTTATTATTTACGCGTTAATCCTGAAGGACTGGACCAAAGAATTAAAAGATATTTAAAATGATACTAGAGGGAATTATCACACACACATATATATGAGGCTGCGGTAGCCTAGTGGTCAAGGTATTGGATCGTAGCTGGCATGTCATGAGTTCGAGCTCAGTACCACTAAAAGACCAGCTATATAGGGGAGCGATGCACTTTAAATCTGGCAAGAGCTCAAACGTCCTCCAGTTGGTGCGGTGTAGTAGTTAGGAGAGGGGGTTCCAGCTCAAGTTACGTACCCGTCACTTGACTATGGTTCAAAATTACGAGGCCCGTCTTCAAAAACCCTCGAGTAGCTGAACAGTGCGATGTTAATATTCACTAATTCTCATATATATATATATATAGCTTAACTGCAAAACTTTGTTTAAACCTACAAACTTGGTTTCTAAGGCCATGAGTTTGCTATATATTATACTACTGTGGCTAATATCTGTTACTACCTTGAATAGTTATCTTGGGTTTTATAACTATTTTGTATATAAATATATATGATGACAACCTCTGTATTTAATTTATTTTACAATCTGCAGTACAATCAATTGAAAAGAAATTCGAAAAAAATAAATAAAAATGGGGTCGATAGTTTCATCACCAAGGGCGCTGCGATCGTTTATCGAGTGTAACGTGACTATCAAAGGGATAATAGCCTTTGCTGCTCCATATCCCGCAAAAAACAAACTGTACATAACTATCAAGTAAATAATAACAGCTAATGGTATTACATTTTTGGTTATGTGCTGAGGTCGATTTTGCTGCATTCTAGTTTTTAATACTCTTTAAATTTTTTGAGTACTCTAAATATTTTAAATATATTTTCTAGTATTTTTTGCTTTTCGCATAGTTATTAAATATATACATAGTTTTAGTTTACAGTGTTAGATTTAAGCTTTGCTTATAGCGTTCTTTTATACTTAAAAATTAAGTTTCAAAATGTAGAACGAGGGGGGGGGGTACTTGGCGATGGCAATTGAGTGATGCGACCGGAATCAATGGTCAAGCAACATAATTTAGCGATATGTGTTCCGAAAATTAAAAAATATAATTTTGCAATAAAGATAAAGAAATATTGATGTGAAATAAAAAATATATATTTATAAAGCTATTAGTAATACTTAAAAATAAAAATAGTATTTTTTTCTCAGTTAAACAAAGAAAGGATTTCATTTTGTTTTACGATGATCATTTGTTTAGTAGATGCAAATCCGAAATTTCTGCCAAAATACTCAGTCGAATCAAACACGTAGGAATTTGTTGAGCGTATTGTCACGTGATTATGACGTCAGCTGAATGGAGTCCATAAAAAAAGAAACAAACATAAATATTAATATACAGATTTTTAAAAATTATTTTCAATTTTCCTTCCTACTATCAGGTTGTCACTCTATTTTGTGGCTTTTATCATTTTAGACGAAATATATCTTGCACCCATTGGCTTATCCAGGGTATTAAACCAGTTCATGCAGACCTTGTTTTTTCCTTCAGTTTGAGATTTCTAAGTGATCATAGAATCCAAGTGGTTTTGGTAGCGAACTCGTGGCCACAGCGTTGTTTCTGCTGAGTACTGGGCTTAAGTCCTGATGCCACTTCTGATCCGTCGTATACTGGAGAGCGGTTGTTGAGACCCAACGTTCTTACATTGGCCTGATGGGGGTTGGGTGAGTTGGGTGCCATCTAAGGTACTGTTTTCGTTACTTGACCTTGGCTCAAAATGATGAACCAAGCTTTAATTGCTGTGTTAATAAAGTCAAATAAAATCAAATTTCTGACGGATGTCAAGAAATAAATTTGAAAAGGATTATTAATGTTTACAAGTTTTCATTATTCTATTACTAGATTTCTGTTCAATGTTCAATCTTACTCTTTGAAGGTGCCAGGAATGTAGATTTATCTGAGAGAGTAGTTTGAATTTAGCTCCTCCATAGGATTTAGTTTAAGGGTTCTCATTACATTAGAAACTAAGCAAGAAATAATTTTCAATGAGAAGAAAATTCATAATTATAAATAATAACTTTCTCGGTATTCCTTTATAGTTAAAAAAAGTTTTCTAAGTAATGGATAGTGACTTTTTAACCATCTATTAATAGATTGTGTTAAAGTCTTTAAAATTAAGGAAAGCATTTTTTTCCCCTTTCGAACTCTACTTCTTTTTAATATACTTTGCATGAAGTATCTCCGCCAAACAGGTTAAAATCGAAAGTAGACATCCCGATATGAGGATTACCAAAGCTCCAAATAAGTCATCCAGAGTCAATTCTTTAACAAAATCCGGTTCAGAATATTGTGTTTGCGAAGCCAACGTCTTCTTAAACAAGTAATCATCAATCACTTTCGCGTATAGGCCCGCAGCAGAAATCCTATCCACTATTTGGTTCAATATGACTGAATAGCGAAATTTTTTATTCAAAGCTATGGCAACTGGAAAAGAAAAGAAATTATCTCGGGAAATGTAGTACATATCTTGGGAGTCGAACCGGATTCTTTCTCTTGTGACAATCCAAGCCGTGTTGCCCTCATTCATAAACTTAAATATCATCTTCTTGTTTTGTAGATCTAAATACACTTTGTTATTCTCAATGTAGGATCCAACTATTCTGTGTGATTCATAGACACTATTCATCATGCTCACAGCAACCCCAGAGCCATTCACAGAGAAGCATCTGAATTTACCATCGGCCACCAGCTTAGCTAGCTGAGTGATAGTTTCCACAGGTCGTTCTTTTACAGGCACAGACAGAAAAGCCAACCAAACGGCTGTATAGGCGTATGAAAGAAATGTACAGGCTACTATCCAAGACAGTATCAAGCACCTGTCACAAAACACATCACTTTCCAATTCAAATGACTTTTGAAGCAAGGCGCCAAAAATCTCAAAAGCGAGCCTGCGGATTGGATAAAATTTTGTGAGGCAAAACCTGAAAACAAATGGCAAGAGTACAAGGGCAATGCCTATACCGATCCAGAGTTGATAGGTGAAAGGCCACAAGAAAGCAGTCTCTTTGGGTTTCAAACCAGGCATGCGAGTCGCGAATGTTATGTCCTGCCACGTGTAGGGGGTGCTGAAGTCTGCCACGGTCATCCTAGCCTGAGTCACGAAAATGGAACCAATGGCCATGTCAGCTTCGCCTCGTTGTACCATCCCCATAACACCCGACCAATTACCATTTTGATCGGGTATTCCCCATACCAGCTTCTCCGGGACATCTAGTGTGTAGGGCATGTGAAGCCCTTTGAGGATCAACTCCAGAAAGCCGACTTCGAATCCTCCAATGATTTCTTTCGTAGTGAGGTTCACTACATAGGGTCCATTGGCAAGAAGAGCAATTTTCAAAGGTGTCATTGGTTGTTTTTCTTAATTGATGTCTGAAAAAGTAGATAAAAACAAATGTTAATGATTTAATATACATATTTTAATACATACAGAATATCTTGCTAAATTGCAAAGGAGAGAAAGCCAAGATAAACTTTGTAATCTTAGTAAACTATTTGTTTTTAATCAAGAAAGACGAAATAAAAAATATGGAACTTTTAAAATGCCCCCTCTTTACTCAACAAATACTCAAAAATACAAGTTTGTTGCGTGGCATTTAAATTGCTCATTGGGAGGTGAAATACAACAGACAACACGGTTCTATTCATCCAATGGATATTTTACAGGCCCGAATTCGTGTAATACCGGGGTGGGCATTACGTCGATCGCGCTCGACAGGTGGACCACCAAGACAATTTGGAGTGACCACCTGAAGATTAGCCGTTAGTAGTAATTGTATACGGAAATATTTAAGATTGGCTGATAGTATGTAGACTAAATCTTCTACTCACTAGAACTACGAGAACTAACTTAAGATGACAATGTTTTAACAATTTTTTAATGCATTTTGAATTGTTTGATAATAAATGCGTCATTTGATATTATTACATTTGTATTTTGCGTTTTGCTTTAAACTCGGTTTACAAAAGTGAGTTTTTCATTTTTTTACGCAGGTAAGCACATATATTCCGGATTTATTATTACGTTACAAAAATATTGTTGACTCTTTCCTTACCTCACCTCACCTACGACCCTGGGCACTTGTGAATTTTTCGAAAGGGGCGTGGCGAGGTGGTCCAGGGTCAAATGTCTTCCATTCTCATATCCTACCCCAATACGCTGCCAAACATATTTTATTTTTCATTTTGTAGGTTGTCGGGAACCAAGAACAGTAAGAAATAAATTATTGAAAAAATAATTCGCATTAATTAAAAAAAGTTATTAGTAACAAATACTTAATTAAATTTAACATACTATATATATGGGGTTATAATCGATGGAAAAAATCATGGGCTATGGAGGAGGATCCGGACTTGAGGACTTCCTCTCCCCTTTGTGTGTGCCACTGATACTGGGTGGACTGCAACACCTTGAAAAAATTAGACGTAGCCCGTACCCCGGAAAAGTCTGCCCACCCCTGGTGTAATACATATTATCGAAATACTGACCTTATGTCACTCGTACCACTTCAGGTGAATACATTCAAATGGTATCTACCATCAACTAAACATGAAAGTTCTGGAAACACATTCTATAATTTTTCGAAGGTCATCCAGAAAGTAAAGAACATTTAGTTATTTAAAATTTAAAAAAAATATCTGAAAAAACAATTTTGTTATGCCCCTGAAGCTTCCCTCTACATAATCACCTCCTACATTTAAACATTTGTCATATCTATTCAAGAAATTCAGATTACCCATGTTACGGTCTTCTGCCACCAAATCATTAAACCAGGTGTTTAACGCAAATCATTATTCTGAAACCCTCAGAAGACAATACTCACCCTCACTGTTGCTGCAACTCAAGAATTGATGGATGAATTTAGATGGGAAAATTTTGATTATCGAACCAACAGCCTGGACCTTTCTCCTAGCGATTACTATCTTTTCCTTAATTTGAAAGAATTTCTTGTCTGTAAACGTTTTGGGAGTGATGAAGAGTTAGAGAATGCAATGACTAGCTGGTTTGAGGCACTGGTGGCAGAAGAGTGTAACGTAGGAATTCTGATGTTTGTGAATGGACGCGACAAATGTTTGTTCTTTTTTATCCTCCTTGGCGGACAGAAACATCTAGATCAGTGATGGCGAACCTATGACCCGTGGGTCAACCACTGACACCCGCAAGCTTTTTAACTGACCCACGATTGCTAGGCAACCACTTGTTTGCTTACGCGGTTTTATTTAGATTTTTTAACTTGTGTGGATTATCTAAATTCTATTTTTTCAAGGCCTGTATTGACACAAAATCAATTTAAAGGCTGTCTATAACCTTTAGTTTGATCATTATAGTTTCAAAGTTACGAAAATGACAACAAATATATATGAAGATATGTAGTATTTGAAATAAAGCAGAAGTGTTTATAAAATATCAAATAAAATGTATAATTTTACTCACATTTGGTTTGTTGAAAAAAATCGACTAATAAAAGCAAATAATCCTATTTAAAGCACTTTCTTCGGATGAAATGCTCTTTTGCAAGGTTATGTTCAATTATGTTTGTAGAGACTTCCATAGCAGTTTGTATCGTCTCCTCACTGTTTCACCTTGTGAGATGCCAACGGGGGCCATGCTCATGTCTCTTATTCTCTATAATAGCAATTTTTGGCTCGCAATTTAAGGCGCTTGCCCCAGTCAGTACCAGTGTTGAACTTACATTTCGAACGTATTTAAAAGTAATGTGTAGTATGTATGTATGTGTATGTGTGTATTAGGTATGTGTGTTAATGCAAAATTTCTTCTCAAACTATTGTATTCGAAATATAAATATTTTTAATTGTAGCCCGTACTATGTCGGTGGTTAAAAAATTAAAAACAAGCCGTACAAGTTCCAGGCCATATCAAGCTGAAAGGTTTGATAAATATGGGGGAATTAAAATGAATAAAAGGGCTATACGTATAATTTGTACTGGAAAAAGTGACTCCACGTACATATAATGTAAAAAGACATTTTGTTACGTTGCATTCAAATCTCGGCATGTCGACAGATGAGGATAGAAAAACTTGTTCCTTACAAAAGAAAAAAAAAAAAGATATAATTTTTCTCAAAGCAGTGTTTAAAAAAGTTTTTTGGTTCCAAAAAATAACATTACAGCTGATAGTTTCTAAGTTGCCCATTGCATTTCTCGCAACGGGAAACCTCTTTCAGCAGAAAGATTTGTAAAAAAAAAAAAGCGTTTTTAGAATATAGTCCTGTATTGTTTGCTGATTTTAAAGAAAAATGCTTGATTATAAAGCGTATAAATGAGTTACCTATAAGTCGCAATATAATTAAAGATCGAGTAATAGAATTGGAAAAAAATATTTTTTCGAGCAAATATATAAAGCCTTAAATTATGCAGAAATGTATTCAATTGCTTTAGATGAGATTAATAATATAAGTGGTTTTACACAATTTGCAACTTTTGCCCGGCATATGTATGGAAATACAATGAAAGAAGAGTGTGTTTTTAAATGAAACTAATATAACTTTGAAAGGAAAGTGTACCCGTTTTGATATTATTACAGAACTTTATATTGCATATAAAGAAATGGATACTGTGGGTGTGCAACTTTTAGAAAATAGTTTCTGTAACAACAGCCGGTGCATCTAGTACGAAAAAGGAAAACATTGGATTTATTTAGCATCTTGAGCAAAATATTTCACATTCTCTGATTGAATTTCATTGTACACCATTCATAATACACCAGCAAGTTTTATATGTGAAGCATAATTTAAAAACATTTTCCATTGTACTGCCAGTTGTTATAAAAATAAACAACTCTATAAACGTAAGAGCTTTTTATAAAAGTCAATTGGTATAATTCCTACAGGAAATTGATTGCCAATATTCAGGGATTTTGACATACAATAACGTGCTATGGCTTATTTTCGGTGAAGTCCTTCATCGCTTTTTAACGTTATTAGAAGAAATTAAGATCTTTTTAATTGAAAAAGACAATAGTATCGATGAATTATCCAATATACATTAATCAACTCATTAAATGTTTTTATGAGACCACTCAGAATTTTAATGAACTGAATAAAAAACAAGGACTAATTGTTTTAACAATTTTTGAAATTATTAAAATATTTATGACGAAACTTGACATCTTTACTAAGCATTTGGAAAGGAAAATCATGAAATATTTTCCTCAATTTCAAAAACATTTTCAAAACACAATAATTTTCGAAAACTCTGTTGGTATTTAAGAAAATGCAATTGAAAAATATATCATGATTGTGCTGGAAATATATAAAATAAGGTTTTGAAGAGAGATTCAATGAATTTAACACAGTTAGGAAAATACATTTCACTTTATTTTATATCTATACAAATAGAATTTGAAACAATGGTGTTGACCGAAATTATGTGGCTAGGTATCGATAATTTAGAAATGGAATTAGCTGAACTTCCAAGCAGCGTAGTGCAGCGTTTCTCAAACTGTGGGGCACATCCCGCTAGGGGGGCGAGAAAAACTACAAGGTGGGCGCGAGCGTATTGAAAAGTCAAACAAAAATGATTATTAAAAAATTATTAATAAACTGAAAGTAAATAAATATAAAACACATTTTTTAAAATAATAATGTATAAAATGCACATTTACACTTATATAATACACTTAATAATATATCATAAAGATATCTACACCGATCCCTTTCTTGTGCTGGACTTTTTGAGAGTCAACCATCTAATTGATCTTGTCTGACGTCGTCAGACCCTGGAGGATAACCAATAACAATAACAAAATATATCATTACCGCGCAATGAATTTTATAATTAATTTGACAATACTACGTTAAAACTAAGTATAATAATTACCAGTGCCCCCATGGTTTTATCTTATATAAAATTATATACAAACATTAATACTTATATCTTGATAATTTGTATGGTTTATAATTAATCCCTTCACTGCGATTAAAGGTTACGCGATTCGCTCCCCAATAGGAGCCATTACAGCGGTAACACTATGGCAGAAATTAAACCTAATTAAGCCTTCATTTGGGTTTCATGATATTTTTTAGAAGGAATGGAATAGAATAATTTAGAAAAAGATCTTTTTTTTCAAAAAAAAAAAAATAGTGGTTATGTAGTGGCAACTTGATTTCGGAAATTCTTATTCAGTTCCGGAATTTATACAGATAAGACAGAAATTGAGAATCTTGATTTTGTGTTAAAACAGCACATGTGTATTTCAAAAAATTTCTCTTCAGTTTCAAAAAATTGTGCAGCCCTTTAAGAATTAATGCACACGTGTAAGTTAAAAAGACAAAAATTATTGCTTTTGCTAGTAGTTTTTTATTAACTTTTAGTGTTATATGCGTGAACTTCCATCATTATCGCTTGCTTCTTAGGTTATTTTTACATGTTGATAAAAAGGATTAAGTGTGCGTTTACTTAACTCGAGTGCACCATAATTTTTCACAAACATTTTTGATCAGCATTGTTATTTAATGAAAATTTTTTAATCGTTTCACGTTTAAAAATTTTTTCACTCGCTTATAAAAACCAATAAAAGTCCATTTAAGATAAGGAATGTTGAAGTGCATTAAAGAACATCCAATGATTATTTGCTATACGTGAAGGAATTCCAATAACACTAACTATGATCGAAATTGAAACAAAATGTGGCTATAACATCTTTCACAGTTTGAACTTTTCTCGCACATGTTCAAGGACAAAAATCTTGATCGAAGATAATAGTACTTTAATTGGTTAATTCTTTTGCATTATTCTGCTTTGAAAAATGATTAAATTTAGGAACATATTTTTTTCGAAAGCGAACGCAGTGAAGTATTACCAAAAATATGGTCTAATACGTAAGTACCCGAAATACTATCGAGCTTAGCGGAATAAGAAACCGAACGGAACTGCAAGACAACATTTAGATTCGTACTTATTCGTAATCATGCTGTGGAGTCTACATAAGTAAAACTCTTTTGCAATAATTTTGAACACAACTACTGTGTTTTGGTCATCTAAATATAGTAGTTATTAGACCTTTCGTTTATTTCAAGTGTACATGTTTTTCTTAAGTGCAATATTTTAATTCTTCTAAATCTATGCTAGTTTATTTGTGTTGTTGTTGTTGCTTATGCCACCTGATCGACAGTAACATCATTTATTTGTATTCTGTTACAGTCTTACGCATGATTAAAATTACGTCAGACAGGCTATAGCCGGAATGTAGATATTATTCAAGATGGCCGCCTTGCACCTCGCGAAATATGAAGAATAAAAAAAATATTACTGAAACTCTTGATGAAACAACAGAGAACTGTAGAATTACAACCATTTAAAACGATTTAAAAAGTGGAATAAAAAGAAATAACCCTTATTTTCCAAGTAAAACGGCGCAGAAAGGTGAAGAGGGAAATTGAATGTGAAGAATTTCAAAATGATTTCGCAAAAAGAAATTAAAATAAGTGAAAGCAGTAAAAAATTAAAAATAAATAAATAAATCAATTTAGGATGAAAGAATTAAATACTAAAGAAGCGACTTCATTATGGGAAGTGAAAAAAATTAGGAAATCCTTATTAAAAACAAATCTGTAGAAATTGGCTATTTACTACCATTAAAAAAAGAATTCTGCCTGACAGAGGTGGAATTCACCCCGCAAAATTCGACCTCGCAATTTATTACTTTTTTAAGAAAAAATTGTTGAGTCCTTACTAGATTTATCACATTTCCCATTGGGTGAAATAAGTAAAATCTTAACTAAGGTACGAAAAAAGAAATTCAATACCTTAAAAAAATGAAATTGACCAAAAGAGCGAAGACTAGATTTTACTATATTATATTTCGAGTATGCCGTGGAACCTTAAAAGCTTGAAGAATTTATATGACTTCTGATTATGCGGACTTGAATATTCTGTTCCTTTTTAATTAGATAACGTTAACGGCATATACATCCTTCAATAGCTCAATTACTTTTATATAAAAATAGGTGATGATGAAATAATAAAATATACCACTACTGAAATACATCAAAAACTTTTTTTTCATTTAAAACTGTCTGAAAATAACTAAAAATAAGTTCAAACTCACTAATACTGTACAATAACGAATCGATTATATCATTAAAGCCTTTATGAGTAAAAACGGTAGAGAGATAGAGAGAGAGAAAATCTGACATTTTTATTATATTAATATAGCTTTAATTTTTCTTAAGAAACTGTCGTCGCTTAGGAAGCTCACGCTTTTATCGTATCCATTTACCTTTACCCGTCTTTGGAGACCATCCTCATTTAGGATGATGACTCAAAGCTTTATCGTTTCTTTGGACACCCTCCTCATTTAGGATGCTGACTGATAGCTTTACAATGTCTTTAAAGACCGTCCTCATTTAATATGCTGACTGATAGCTTTACCCTGTCTTTGAAGACCGTCCTCATTTAGGATGCTGACTTATAGCATTACCCTATCTGTGAAACGGTTCTCGCTTGGGAAGCTCGCATTTATAGTGTATCCGTATACCTTTGCCCTGTCTTTGGACACCATCATTCATTACGGGTACTGACGCATTCCTTACCCTGTCTTAGGAGACAGTCCTTGCTCAGGATGCTGACACATAACTTCATTTTGTCTACAAACACCGTCTTCATTTAGAAAGCTGACGAATTTATTGTGTCTACAAAGCATTACTCTGCTTCCGCCCAGCATTTTTGCTAAAAAGAAGCTGACGTTTTTATTGCATTAAAATCGCTTTACTTTTTCTTCGGATATCGTTTGCGAATGCATTTCTGAATTTTTTTGTTCATTTTATTAAAAGAAATATGCTCATATTATCTTTCAGTAAATAAATTGTTGGGATTCACAGCAGTAACCATGTTTGATAAAAAAAATATCTTAATTTTAAAGCTTAATTGGCCATTTTTTAAATTTTTAATTTTAAATCACTTTTAAATAATAATTTACCCCAATAATTAAATCCCTATTTATAACAAATATATATCTTGTCAAAATTAATATCGTTAAGATATGTCTGGAGTAAATTTGCAACAGTAAATTTTTTCCCTTCAATTATAAAAGAATCTTAAATACTTTTTTAAAAAAAGTTATTAATCCCAATAAACTTCTTCATTTTTGACTCTTCCAAATAATTTGACAGAATATTCAATATAACTGCATACAACTTTAACAGAGCTATACTTTGCCATTTTTTCAAAAAAAAAAAATACAGGCATATATATATATATACTAGCTGACCCGGCCACGCGTTGCTGTGGCTTTTTTTCGATACATTAGTTCAATATTATCCTAAGCTATTCAATGCAGTCAAAATAATCCTCGTTTATAATTTTGAAGGGTTGAAATTAAGTATAAAACAACAAATTAATTTTAATTTTACATTTCATTCTCCTATTTGAGTGTAGTATAATACATGAATTACTAACGAAGCCGTTAAGTAACAACGTATGAAGATTTAATTTTATAAATGTGGTGAATAATGTTGATTCTTTGCAATTTAAAATTTTTTTTTATCATTTCAAAGCATAACAACAAATAATTTTATACAACTAATCGCTAATCGGTGCACAATATTTTTCGGTAACCCGTACTTTGCTCACTCAAATAGATTCAACGGTTTCCGCACACGTGAGCATGTAACATCTAGTTGCCCATTCGAGAAACATGGATTTTCTAAGTCCAAGTATCAAATGAATATTGTTCGGTTTCCGATTCATTTATGGTCATTGCGAAAGCCAAACGAATCGGAATTGAAGCCTTGTGAATGGTATTAGAGATTCTGACAATATCAGTGGAATACTTCATGGGAACAGATTCCGTAGTAGCAGAACCGAATTTTCTTTGAAATTTTACAGTCAAAATGCTTGCTTCAAGAAGTTCCCGGTATATTTTTTTGATGATCAAACGTGCACTGTTGCATTATCTAGGTGAATTTAAGTTAAGCAGATAATAACCAGGGAACCAACCGAAGATTATGTGGTGACATTTCTGATACATCTAGAGAATTCAAAAACTCGGTTGGAAAACTTACGGTTTTGTTTTCATCAACAATAGTGTCGATTGGTTTAAAAGGCGTTGGATCAACTGGCAACAACCCTGTGCCTGAAAGTTTATTTCATCACAATATCAACATTTTTTGCTGATTAAGTAACGGAATTAAAAAGGCAATAATTATCTAGATAATTATACAGAATATCCGGAAAGACACTCTCAATCAGTTCCTTTTTGCCTAAAGAATATTACAGAAACATCGTTTGGTTATTTCATGTATTATGTATTGGGATTAACTTCTCCTTCACCGTTTCCGATATTCTGTAGTTGGAAAGAAAATTTTTGCTCTCATGGATCATCTTGCAAGTATACTCGCGTGTTTATGGTCAGTCGAAGTGTTTCCAGGTTTCGCCTTCAAAACGATTGTTTTTAACAGGCGTTAATCTCGTGAGCAAATATAGAGCGTGTAATGGCTGTTAATGTCTGTCGGAAATCACCAGACAGAAATACAACAGCAACACTGAATATTCTCTCGTTGCTATTTAAATCTTGCAAAGCTCGATGTAATACTTTGAGTGAATATTTATGGGTCATTGTACACTTATACCTGATCCTGATTGAATTCATTTGCAATACTGTAGCCAATGCACTCTTTTTTTTCAATGGTACACATTGCATCTTGTATCTTATGAATGTCCAATGGCAGCTTGATGTGGAATGTGCAGTTTTTCCACCATCTAACAAAGTGACAACAATGCCCGAAGATGCAATTTCCTATTGTAATCATATTTTCGCACGACTGCACCTGAATGTTTAGTTGCTATAGGGAATGAAAATCCGGAGGTATATAGAACTCGAAAGCAAACCCATTTGACCTCATTCCAGCAACATCCAGAAAATGTGCGGAAGCTTTTGAAATTCGTATCCAGATTCTCGTTCCCACCCCGAGAAGCACTCGGTGCCCACTTTCGATGCCCCTGCTCCTGTAAGTTCAGTCTCTGAAGGGGGACATTACGGTTGGCCGGCTTTATCCGGCAAAGTTACGGAAGTTTCTAAAATCCGATTTCAGATTATTCTTATTTCCCATCGAGAAAAACACCAGGAAAGCATTTCTCTCCCTTCAAAAATTTAAAGCACACCCCTTCCACAATTCGTGCAAAATACTTTCGTCTGGCCTTATTTGTCATAGATATGAGATTATCTTGAATTGGATTGAGAATATTCAGATCGGCAGTTCCGAAATACAATCAAGACTCACTTTTTGCGTCTCTACGTCGGCAAGCTAGGCTGGTACTGCTGTCCCAGAATATTCCGACCCCCCGGCATTATCTGGCAAATATACAGGAATTTCTATATTTCGATTTCAGACTTGCTTAAACCATCTCAAATTATACCAGGCGTCTACTTTCCCGCGCCAAGAATTTAAGGGTGAGAACCGGACCCGGTTTGCGTAAAAGTAGGTCATCCTGAATTATCTGGCAAAGGTACTGTTATTTCTCAGATTGAATATCAGATTCGGATTATTCGTTTTGAAATACACCAGGGACAAGTTTTCACGATCCAAGGCTTTTAAGGCAAGTCCCTGCTACGGTGTATCTAAAATACGGTCGACTGGCATTATCCGGCAAAGTTATCAAAACTCCTAAAATTCAATTTCGGATTCTCATTTCACACTCTGAAATGCAAGCGGAGCTGACTTTTGATGCTCCAACGCGAGCAAGTTCAGTCGCTAGAGAAGGAAATTCCGGACACGGGACTCGAATCATTTGCCTTTTCGCCTAATTCAGACAATATCCGGCAAATTTAGTGGAGTTTCTGAAATATGATTTCAAATTATCGTTTCCCACCTCTGTATACAACTGGAGATTAATTTGTGTCTTTGAGCCGGAAAGTTCAGTCCCTTGAAGGGACAGTAGGATCGTCCAGCATTATCTGGCAAAGTTACAGGAATTTCTAAAATTCGATTTCAAACTCTATTTCACCATACCGAATTACAACAGAAACGCACTTTTCCCACGCCAAGAAATTAAGGGTAAGCTCCTGCCACGGTTTGCGTAATAAATGGTCATCCTGAATTATCCGGCAAAGTTACAGTTATTTCTCAGATTGGATATCAGATTCGGATTATTCATTTTGAAGTATATTAAAATCTAAGTTTTCACGATTCAAGGCTTTTAATTTTAGCCCCTGCTACGGTGTGTCTAAAATATGGTCGGCCGGCTTTATCCGGCCAAGTTACGGTTATTTTTGGAAACTGACTCGAAAATCGGATTCTACACCCCGAAATACGCCAGGCACTTAATTTTCTTGCATTTTTGTTTGCATTATCTGCTTCCACAGACACATGAGTATTGCCACATTTTGCGATTATTCCCTTACGGGAATATTCGCAAAATCCGGCAATGTGTTTTCCGGATTCTTCACATTTCCAGCAATAAAAAAAAATTATGGCGTCATTAAATGAAATAAAAGCTATCCTATGTTTTAAGTTGGACGAAATGACACACAGTATGCAAAATTATATTATGATCGGTTGAGTAGTTTCGGAGTCCATCGCGGACAAACACTGTGACACGTATATTTTATATATAAAGACTAGCTGACCCGGCCACGCGTTGCTGTGGCTTTGTTTTAATACGTTAGTTCAATATTATTCTAAACTATTCAATGCAGTCAAATTAATCTTCGTTTATAATTTTGGAGGGTTGAAATAAAGTATAAGACAACAAATTATTTTAATTTTGCATTTCATTCATCTCCTATTTGAGTGTAGTATAATGCATGAACTACTAACGAAGTCATTAAGTAACAACATATGAAGATTTAATTTTATAAATGTGGTGAATTACGTTGATTCTTTGCAATTTTTAAAATTATTTTATCATTTTAAAGTATAACAAATAATAATTTTAAACAACTAATCGCTTATCGGTGCACAATATTTTTCGGTAACCTGTATTTTGCTAACTCAAATAGATTCAACGGTTTCCGCACACGTGAGCATGTAACATCTAGTTGCCCATTCGAGAAACATGGATTTTCTAAGTCCAAGTATCAAATGAATATTGTTTGGGTTTCAGATTCATTTATGTTCATTGCGAAAGCCAAACGAATCGGAATTGAAGAATTTTGAATGGTATTAGAGATTCTGACGGTATCAGTGGAATACGCGTGGCAACAAATTCCGTAGTAGCAGAACCGAATTTTTGTTCAAACTTTGCAGTCAAAATGTTTGCTTCAAGAAGTTCCCGGTATAATTTTTTGATGATCAAACGTGCACCGTTGCATTATCTAGGTGAATTTAAGTTACGCAGATAAAAACCAGGGAACCAACCGAAGATTATGTGGTGACATTCCTGATATATCTAGAGAATTCAAAAACTTGGTTGAAAAATTTACAGTTTTGTTTTCATCAACAATAGTGTCGATTGGTTTAAAAGGTGTTGGATCAACTGGCAACAACCCTGTGTCTGAAAGTTTATTTCATCCCAATATCAACATTTTTTCTGATTAAGTAACAGGATTACAGAGGCAATAATTATCTAGATAATTATACAGTATAATCGGAAAGACACTCTCAATCAGTTCCTTTTTGCCTAAAGAACATTACAGAAATCGTCTGGGTATTTCATGCATTATGTATTGGGATGAAGTTCTACTTCACCGTTTCCGATATTCAGTATTTGGTTAGGAAATATTTGCTCAGATTGATCATTTTGCAAATGTACTCGAGTGTTTATGGTCAGTCGAAGTGTTTCTACGTTTCGCCATCAAAACGGTTGTTTTAAACAGGCGTTAGTCTCGTGAGCAAAAGTAGAGCGTGTAATGGCTGTTAATACCTTTCGGAAATCATCAGACACTAATACAGCAACAACACGGAATATTCTCTCGTTGCCATTTAAAACTTGCAAAGCTCTATGTAATGCTTTGAGTGAATGTTTATGGTTCATGGTACAATTATCCCTGATCATGACAATTCATTTGCAATACTGTAGCCAATCCACCCTTTTTTTCAATGGTACACATTTCATCTTGTATTTTAAGAATGTTCAATGGCAGCTGATGTGGAATGTGCAGTTTTTGCGCCATCTAACACAGTGACAACAATGCACGAAGATGCAATTCCCTATTGCAATCATATTTTCGCTCGACTGCACCTGAAAGTTTAGTTGCTACAGGGAATGAAAATCCGGAGGTGGAACTCGAACACAAAGCCATTTGACCTCATTCCAGCTATATCCAGAAAATTTACCAAAGCTTTTGAAATCCGTATCCAGGTTCTCGTTCCCACCCCGAGAAGTACTTGATGCCCACTTTCGACGCCCTTGCTCCTGTAAGTTCAGTCTCTGAAGGGGGACATTACGATCGGTCGGCATTATCCGGCACAGTTACGGGAGTTTCTGAAATACAATTTGACATTATTATTGTTTCCCATCCAGAAAAACACCAGGAAAGCATTTCTCTCTCCTCGAGAATTAAATCAAGACTTTTTACAGTTCGTGCAAAATACTTTCGTCTGGCATTATTTGACGTAGATATCAGATTATATTGAATTGGATTGAGAATATATATATTCGAATCGCCAGTTTTGAAATACAATTCCACTTTTTCGTCTCTATGTCTGCAGTGGCCGCGGTAGCCAAGTGGTCAAGGCATCGGATCATGGCTAGCGTGTCATGAATTCGAGCCCAGTACCACTGAAAACCCGCCGTGTAGGGGAGCGATTCTTGTCACATCTGTCGAGAGCTCAAACGTCCTCCCTTTGGTGTGGTGTGGTAGTTAGGAGAGGGTGTGCCAGCTCAGGTGTCGTCCACGTCACTTGACCATGGCTCAAAATTACGCGGTCAGTCGCCAAAAGCCCTCGTGTAGTTGAAAAGTGTGACGTTAATATTCACTCACTCACTCACTTTACGTCGGCAAGATAGGCTGGTACTGCTGTTCGAGAATATTCCGATCCCCTGGCATTATCGGTCAAAAATACAGGAATTTCTATATTTCGATTTCAGACTCACTTAAACCATCTCAAATTACACCAAGAATACACTTTTCCAACGCCAAGACTTTAAGGTGTGCTCCTGCCCCGGTTTGCGTAAACGACGGTCATCCTGAATTATCCGGCTAAGTTACTGTTATTCCTCAGATTGAATATCAGATTCAGATTATCCGTTTTAAAATACACAATGACAAAGTTTTCATGATCCAAGGCTTTTTAGGCAAGTTCCTGCTACGGTTTGTCTAAAATACGGTCGACTGGCATTATCCGGCAAAGTTATCGAAAGTACAAAAATTCAATTTCAGATTCTATTTTCACACTCCGAAATGCACACGGAGCTGACTTTTGATGCTCCAGCGCGAGCAAGTTCAGTCGCTAGAGATAATGAAAATCCGAACGCGCGGAACTCGAATCATTTGCCTTTTCTTCTAATTAAGACAGTATCCGGCAAGTTTAGTGGAGTTTCTGAAATATAATTTCAAATTACCGTTTCCCGTCCCTAGATGCAACTGGAAATTACTTTGTTCCCCTGAGCTGGCAAGTTCAGTCCATGGAAGGGCATTAGGTACGTCCGGCATTATCTGGCAAAGTTACAGGAATTTCTAAAATTCAATTTCAAACTCTCGTTGACCATCCCGAATTACAACATAAACGCTCTTTTCCCGCACCAAGACTTAAAGGGTAAGCTCTTGCCACGGTTTGTGTAGTAAATGTTCGTCTTGAATTATCCGGCAATGTTACAGTTATTTCTCAGACTGGATATCATATTCGGATTATCCATTTTGAAGTACGCCAGGATCCAAGTTTTCACGATTTAGGGCTTTTAATGCAAGCCCATGTTATGCTGTGTCTAAGATACGGTCGGGCCGCTTTATCCGGCAAAGTTACGGTTATTTTTGGAAACTGACTCTAAAATCGGATTCCACACCCCGAAATACGCCAGGCATCTAATTTTCGTGCATTTTGGTTTGTAATATCTGCTTCCACAGACGCATGAGTATCATTGTGTATTAAGGACTATAAATTAATTACATAGCAATATTTATGATAAAAGAGATGATTTTTATTTTAACATTCTTAAAGTGCCTTACTTGAATTCCAACCTATATATATCTATATACAGAAATATTATTTTCAATTATATTTATCGAAATAACGTATTAGTGATAAATTTAGTATATATTTAAATCTTAATAATTTTATTAAACATTGTATGGAACACGGATACCCTCCTAAATTTAATAAAAGTTACCTAACAGTGTTAAATAAAAATTTGTTATTAGTTGTACAGTTTATCGATAGATGGCGCCTCTATCTAAGTAAATTAACAATACTATATTTTATTAAAAATTAATTGTATATGTCTGGGTGGTACTTTTATTTTCTGTAAATTTTAAAACAAAATATAGAGTTTTTAAATGTGTATATATGCAGTGTTAATTTAATTTTATCAAAATTTAATAATTTTATGTGTTACTGTTATTGTCCATAGCCAGGGAATATGTGTTGTTGTACTAATGAGGTAAGTCTTTATCTAATAGTTTTAACTTTGATTTAAAAATATTTTAGTAATTATTACGGGCTATAATATTATCGTTTTACATTAATAGATTATGGTTTTATTTATAATAATAGTTAAACGCTTCTCTAGAAATTTCTTGCTTTCCCTATGGCCCAGAGTATTGGCAAATTCAGGTGAAGGTTGGCTGGCCGAAAAACATTGTTTAAACCTGCAATCCTGGTTCTTAAGGCCAGAAGTTTGCTCTAGTATTTCTGTGGCTAAATCTACTCTATCATGATTATAGTTATCTTAGGTATATAACTAATTTTTTATATTTTTGTAATATATATATATATAACTATTTCTGTCAGAAAATATGCAAAAATATGCAAGAGAAGGTGGCATTTGTAGCCCCAATAATATTAATAACAATACATAGATAAATATATATATATATATATATATATATATATATATATATATATACTGGTGTCCAAAGGTTAAGCATAATTGATAAATATGTGAATAAAGAAGGAACTGTAAATCAGAATGGCGGGAAACGTGATATGCGAGTGTTAAATGGTTATAAAATAAGGAAGCAAATCAAAAGAATGATAATAATTAATTTTATTATCCAAAGTAGCAGTTTGACAGAAAATTGAGCATAGCAAGGATTCACACTGTAAAAAAAAATGAAAGAAAACATTAAATAAAATACTGATGCTGCAGTTTCATAAGGCGTGTAGTCACCTCTGACAGCCAGGCACGCTGCACAGCGATTTACCATACTTGCTATGAGATGAATGAGTTGAGGTCTCAAACGGTTCCAAGCTTCTTGGAGGTTCTCTTCAGTTCTGTGACGGAATTTGGTGGGTGCGAAAGAGCTGCAATTTGCCTCCCGAGCATATCCCATACATGCTCGATAGGATTTAAATCGGGAGTTCTCAGACTACGACATGCTCCGGATGTTTTCCGTTTCAAGGAAGTCATCCATCAGCACCGCTCGGTGACATGGCGCATTTTCATCCATGAATATGATGTCAGGACCGACAGCACCTCAAAACAAGCCAACATAAGGCTCAAGAACTTCGTCTCTGTATCTTTGAGCAGTCACAGACCCCGTGTCAAAGAAATGGAGGTCTGTGCGGCCGTCCATCATGATGCCTGCCCATACCATTAATCCCCTTGATGGAAAATGATGTCTTTCCGTTATGTTTCTTGGTTCAAAACGTGCTCCACGTTCTCTCCATATCGTTACCCGCCGAGAATAAACCGGGACTCGTCAGTGAACATCACATTGGCCCACTCTCCCTCACTCCAAAGTTGATATTTCAAACTCCAGTTCCAACGACGTGAGGTGAATGCAAACTGCTGGTCTTCCGGCATACAGGCCAGCATGATTGAGTCTCCGGTAAACAGTTTGTCTCGAAATTCGTATTCCTGTGGCGACTGTGAGCGCCAAACCCAGTGCTCTGGCAGTACTGCCCCCTTTTTTTTAAATAAATTTATTTGCAAAACTCCTCATGCTCCACATTGCATAACATGAGGCTTGCAGACGTAAGTGGTAACAACATTACAAAACAATAATAATTACAACAAAAAAAAAACATAATGAGAAAAAAAACACAAAAAGGGGAAAAAAAACATAAAGAGCCAAAACTAAAATCAAGGAAGGGAGGAAATACACAAATATAAAGAAAGGAAAGTATCTGTAAAATTTTAAAAATCTATACTGTGAACAAATTTTCTCAAGACATTAAGGCTTTCAGAACAATTGGCTAACAAAGACAAAATGGGTGGCCAGGAAATACCTAAGCATTTTAACTCCTTTTTAAAATTTTCTCTTTTACAACAATATAGATTACAATACAACAAGACATGTTCCGCGGTTTCAGCGTCCAGACCACAAGAACAAATATCATTACCAATTAAGTTAAACCTAAATAAATAGCTCTTAGAATTTCCATGTCCTGTTAGAATCTGGGATAACTTAAAATCAGTAACAAATTTCTTACATTTTAGCCGTTGATAAATGGTCGGGAAAAACTTTTTAGTCCATAAAGCTTTAGGTGAGGCCAAGAATTTGTAGTTCCAGTCGGAAACAGTTCTTTCCCAAGCTAAATGCTTCCAGTGGGACAATGGCACAGGCATCGAAAGGCTCGTATCTTGGCAAGTTGCCTCTTTAGCCAACTGGTCCGCTCTATCATTGCCTAGATTTCCACTATGGCCCCGAACGTAAGAAAAAAGGATATCGCAGTCTTCAAGGTTGTACAGAATAGATTGAACCTCCTTTACAAGTTTTTCTGTAGAATTTATATTGCGCAAAGAATGAAGCGAAGAGAGCGAGTCGGTGCAAATAAGAAATTTGAGAGTATCGCCCTGACGGAGAGTGTCTTGAATCACTTTTATGGCAAGATTAATGCAGAGTAGTTCGACTTGAAAAACAGAGCATTCATCTCTTATTCGATGCTGGAAAGTAGCTTTTTCAAATCCTTCCTCGTAAATAACGCAGGCAAGACAAACTCTTCCATTCAATTTACTGCCATCCGTGAAACAAATAGTTTTATAATCTTGAAGAACTTCATTTGAATAAGTTACAAGAGTGATAGCCTTTCTACATGAAGGGTGTGGCAATAGTGAAATTGGAATCACCCCATCCAGCGTTCCAAGGCTGGTACTCAAAAAGCTTTTGCGAACATCAAGATTGTTCAAAATAGCCAAGTCAATAGGTGGCATTCCAGAAATCCCTTTGACGTCACGCAATTATTACCAGATATCGGTCTTGGCGAGGGGTTGTGACTCTTGGTCGACCTGATACTGGTTGTCGGATAACATCTCCCGTTCTTTGAAACCTCTGCCACAGTCTTGAGATCACAGACTGGTCCACATTCCGAATTCGAGACACTTTGGTTTGTGACCGTGAGGATTTCAGCATTCCAACGATTCTTCCTTTCGTAAACATGTCCAATTGGCGTCTTTGTGCCATCATTCACCTTGTTTGATGGTTAACAACGTTCCTTCACACAGCAGTTGCACGAAATTTGTCTGAACTGCCTATGCTGCGTGAATCGATTTCTCCGCGTTCCGACATGCGCCGGTGTTTCGCGCAGGAAGTAGTCGACTGAAAAGTTTTACATAAACCCAATGTTTCTTCTTCACCCAATTAATATCCGCAAGAAATTTGGAATAATTTTACGAATATTTACTCCATGTTTTTCGCATTTTACGATTTATGCTTAACTTTTGGACACCAGTGTATATATATAGCTTAACCGCAAAACCGCAAGGGCGCTGCGATCGTTTACCGAGTGTAACGTGACTATCAAAGGGATAATAGCCTTTGCAGTTCCATATCCCGCAAAAAACAAACTGTAACTATCAAATAAATAATAACAGCTAATGGTATTACATTTGTGGTTATGTGCTGAGGCCGATTTTGCTTCATTCTAGTTTTTAATACTCTTTAAATTTTTTGAGTATACTCTAAATATTTTAAATATATTTTCTAGTATTTTGCTTTTCGCATAGTTATTTAATATATATACATAGTGTTTTAGTTTACAGTGTTAGATTTAAGCTTTTCTTATAGAGTTCTTTTATACTTCTTTTATACTATTTAAAAATTAAGTGTCAAAATGTAGAACGAGAGCGGGGGGGGGGGGTACTTGGGGATGCCAATCTGATGTTTCCAATTGAATGATGCGACCGGAATCGATAGTCAAGCAACATGATTTAAAGTAACAGAACACCTTCGAAATTTTTTTTTTGAATTAACCTGAATTTTGCCTGTTAATGCATATTTTATGACCTTATGGGTCTTTAAAATCAGAAAAACACACAAATAAAGTCTTATTAGTGTACATTTTTTCTGTGAAAGGGGTATTTTATGAAAAAATAATCAAAAATAAGACTTTACGCAAATTATGATAACTGAAAATAAAATAAATATGTTGACATTTTGTAAATTTAGTAATATAGTATACAGCCTTATCTAGGGAATAGACATTTATTTTGGTAACATAACCATTACGTGTGAAGCTATTGTGTTTCGAGCTTCTGAACGTTGAAATTTTCTTTAAAAGCCATTGTAATATTCACTTTATTGCTATATAAAAAAATTTCTACTCAACATAAAATCTTAAGAGAGGTCTATTCCCTGTATTAGTATTTAAAAAACATATGTATAAAATTTTATTTCATCCAAGCATAACTTTTTGAGATATTGTGTTTTGAGGTAAGAAATAATGTAAAAAAATTCATTTTGAGAAAATAACGTTAAACTAATCTGACTACAAGAAAAACACTTACTTTCTTATTAAAATGCACCAGGTTTAAAATTCTCTCCATCTTTAACTTCTAAAACACTATTTTTTTCTTTTTAAGGGCTCTTAAAATTTTCCAACGTTTCTTTGTTTTGGAGTCTGCGTTATGAATCGATTCACGGATTCTGCATTTATCTAAATGTTTATATCACAGTAAAGTAAACACCCCTGGAGATTTTCAATATTCATCTTATTAAGAACTTTGAGGCACCCATTTAATCCCTCATTGAAATGTATAACATCATCATACGACCCAAAATTAATTGTTTTGAGCGAAACAAATACTTCTTTCGGTACTCTTTGCCAAACTATTCCATTAAAACACTCATTTGCATTTTGCGTGCGTCCATGTAAGCACTTACTTAATATATGTTTGTCGCATAATTCTAAATATACTGGTTTAATTTAATTTAAAACATCATTTGATAAACCAGTATATTTTGTGGTACATTTTGTTCCATTAGCCACCCCTCGCTAAAAATAACACCAGCTGTCTTTCCCTATTGGCCATTGATCATGCATCGCTTTCTTATCACTTGATGCACAGTGATATAACGCAGCAATTACATTTTGCTGCATGGCATTTAAGTTACCGACATTACTGCGTACAGCTATTCTGTAGTAATTTTGAAGTCGGTCGATAAAATTATCAGTTAATTTGCCTTTACCAGACCAGTTAATTTGCCTTTACTTTTGTGATCGTGAGGATTCCAGCATTCCAACGATTCTTCCTTTCGTAAACATGTCCAATTGGCGTCTTTGTACCATCATTCACCTTGTTTGATGGCTAGCAACGTTCCTTCGCACAGCAGTTGCACGAAACTTGTCTGAATTGCCTTTGCTGTGTGAATCGGTTTCTCCGCGTTCCGACATGCACCGGTGTTTCGCGCAGGACGTAGTCGGCTGAAAGGTTTTGCATAAACCCAATGTTTCTTCTGCACCCAATTAATATCCGCATGAAATTTGGAATAATTTTACGAATATTTACTCCATGTTTTTTGCATTTTACTATTTATGCTTAACTTTTGGACACCAGTATAGTAAAAAATAATACTTCACAATATATATATACTCATGGACAAAAATATTAGCGCACCAAGAAATAATTGAGGGAGTGTAACGAAACTTGGCATGAAGGTGTCGGGGAGATATGCAAATGATTAGAAATGCAACGTGATTGCGCATTACGTATAGAAGGTAGAGGGCGTTTAACGTCGTTCTCCGTTGAGTATAAAACAGGTAACCAAAGCTTGTTTGAGTGTGCTGAAGCGTTTTCAAAGGAAGCGCTGAGGTAGACATGCCATTACGCCGTTTTCGAAGACAATATGAGCAACTGTCGCAGTTTGACGGGGGGAGAATCATCGGCATTGTGGAAGATAGGTGGTCATCTAGGAAAGTAGCTCGTCAATTAGGTTGCTTTGATTCTGTTGGGAGGAGGTGTTGGGACCAGTGGATCAAAGAGATGTCATTCACACGAAGACCAGGCTCAGGACGCCCTAGACAGACCAGTCGGCGAGAAGACCGCCACATCGTAAGAAATGCACGCGTACAGCATACTGCTTCATCGGCCGCCATCCAAGCATAGGTAGAACCTTCACTAGGGGCCCTGCGTCTTCTCGAACCATACGAAGGCGTCTGGCGGAAGGACATTTGGGGTTAAAGTGTAGTATAGAGGGGCCCTTTGGATTTGGCTATTTTTCCTTGGATTTGGCGATTTTTATACAGATATTATGGTGAGATAACGAATTTATTCTGGCTTCCGGACATTTATCACTAAGTGAAGTAGCTTGGCGATCCATTTTGGTCTCCAAAAGAAATTGCCATCACCAAGGGCTACACACCCCCCATACTACACTTTAACCCATTTGGGATCGCAGCGCCCATTACGTGTGCTTCCCTTGACGCCCATCCATCAACGCTTCCGTTTGGAGTGATGCCGTGTACGAGGAAACTGGACTGCAATGGAATGGAACCAGGTTTTTTTTACCGACAAAACCAGATTCAATCTCAGCAGTGATGACTATCGTGTTCGTGTGTGGAGACCCCGTGGTGAACCTCTGAATCCTGCCTTTGCTTTGCAGTGACCCACAGCTGGTGTAATGGTATGGGGTGCCATTGCCTACAATACACGGTCACCCCTAGTATTGATCCGTGGCACCATGACAGCCCAGCGGTATGTTCATGACATCCTGCAACCACATGTGTTGCCACTCATGCAACGGCTCCCAGGAGCCTTTTTCAACAAGACAATGCTCGGCCTCACACGAAAAGAGTGTCACAAGACTTGTCTCCGCACTGTTACTACCCTTCCTTGGCCTACCATATCTCCAGATTTATCTCCAATTGAGCCTATCTGGGATAAATTGGGACGGCGAGTTGGGCATCCCACGAGTTTGAACGAACTACAGCAAACATGGAACGAAATATCTCAAGACATCATATAGAACTTGTATACCTCAAGGCCCGATCGTATAGCATCATGCATTCACGCTAGAGGGGGTTCAACAGGGTATTAAATTCTCCGTTCTTTTGCTTTTTTTCTGAAATAAATGATCCTTTTCCTTTGATTTTCTAATCCTTTACTTATTTCAAAGTAGTCATTACATATGTAAAATTTCGTTTCATTTTGACGACTCTTTCTTGGTGCGCTAATTTTTTTGGTGTCCATAAGTGTATACAGTATGTAGCTTTTGTTACTCCTTGTTCATTCAAACACTCATTATCATTTACTCCAAAAGCTTCAGAACACATTTAGCCCTACTAAATAATTTTAAATCGTAAAACTTGGCTTTTTTTTACTCGTTAAGCCAATTGAATGTAAAGATGTTTAGTTTTAAAAATACTCAGTTAAAAAGTTTTAAACATAACTCTGATGCAAAAGGGCATTAGTGACCCACGAGCTAGTACTAAAAAAATATGAACAAAATTCGACCCACGTCTCAAAAAAGGTTCGCCATCCCTGATCTAGATCAAGTCAATGAACCCGTGAGCTGGGAATGGGCGAAGCACTGGCATGGCGACGCTTTGGATGGCCAGGAGTGCACTCTTCTGGTAGGGCCATCCGAAGCGTGAAGGTCATTTCAATATGCTCAGCTAAATGCTCTGCAGGCATGAATCAGACTTCAACCTTTGGTGCCTAACGGACCTCGTGCAGCTGCATCTTTTACCCTTCATCATAACTCGTTTGTGTGACAAATGTTTAAATGTTGGAGAGGACTATTTGAAAAAAACAAAGGAAGAAATTGTAGTTTCCTATAAATGTGTTTTTTATTTTATCAAAAACTAAACAGTCTTTATTAACACGCTTTTATAAGTTTCACTTGTATGCAACGGAATCTTAGAACTCGATTTTTACCCACTTTGAAAGATTGAATAAATTCGAAATTTTGCACACTTGGTAAGAACTGATGACAATACAATAATTTCAAAATTTTGTTCCATTGTCCTTTTCAGGATCGCCAGGAATAACGATAATCAGATTTGGCGACAATGCCATATACCATTTTCAGATATGGCGAGTAATTCCACATATCATTTCCAGATTTGGTGAACAATTTCAGATTTAGCGAACAGAAGAACAAGGTGTAACCCTAAAAGCGAGTGTTTTTAATTTAAAGCTAATTATATGCAAGTGTAAAATACACTTGTGTATTTTACAAATAAAAGTAATAGAAAAAAGAAACAAGCCTTACAGTAGTCCCAATTTTTTCTATGGAATAATTATATCTTTAATGAAAATTTTATTTAATTAACACAAGGAGCAATGCAATTTTTTATCAAAATTAATTAATCTTGTTCAATCTGGGGAAGAGTGGTAATGATAATTTAAGATAACTAAAATATAACACATATACTTGTGTTTTCAAAGTATTTAAAAACCGTTGAAAAATAGCGTCAATAACAGTAGAACTGTTAGTTGTCGAAACATTTCGATTGGTGTTCGTTTCGAGCTTGAGTTCATCATTCAAAAAAAAAAAAAAAACTTTGAGTGGCTCGGCTTCTAGCAAACTGAAGTTAACTTTAAAATCACCACTCAAAATCATGGGAATTGTGATAGTTTTTTTTAAAAAAAGAGCAGAACACCACCTTCGGTAAATGGTAAAAGTAAAAATTTTTTAAAGTTAACCCTCTGAGTGTTTGGTCTTGTCCTGAAAAATCATTCCGAAAGCGTTTACTTCTTTCTTGAGAATTCCTTCGAAAGTGCAACACATTTAATTCCTTTCCCCCTTAAAGTTCACGAGAGGTCTACAGGGTGGGAGATTTTATTACTCAGTTCGGCCTCTTTGTTGCTTTAAAACCGGGAGAAAACTCGTTCATAGCTGTGACGTTGCCTTGTGCGAATTTTGGGTGGAAAAAGCGAGTCCAGTGGTTGTTTGATCGGTTAAGTCCAAATAAAAGTGAAGAGTTAAAAAAAATAAAAACTCGAAAGAAAGAAACTTGTTACAAAAGTTGAAAAATACTTGTTTATTTTATAAACAAAACAAAATTAAAAAAAAATAATTTAAGAAAAATAAACTATTTTGCACTAACGATTTAAACCAGGAAAAAGTACCTTGTATTTATTGTGGAATTTGAAACTAAGAAAACACAAATACATCGTAATGTTTTTTTTTAAAAAGTAACTATGTAAAAAAAGAGTAAAATTGACCATCTCTCTCTCTCTTTTTAAACAATAAGAGAATAAATGAAGTATCGTTACATACGACGATTATGTTTATGAAATGAAATCAATCTTCTTCTATTCAATTATATTTTAAATTTAAAGTAACATAAAGAGGGATTTCAATACATTTAATTTATATATATTTTAATCCTATAAATAATGTTTTTATGTTAAATTAATTTTTCGGAAAAAATTAATGGGGGAATATATTTTTCTTCAAAATGTAAAAGTATTTCTAACCATTTTTTATTAAAATTTAATTTTTTATTTTTCTGTTTCTTTAGTGTTAACGGAAAATTTACCGATAAATACAACTTTCCCACAATTCAATCATTACAAATTCTAATGAGAGAAAAACTTCTCCCAATTAATTTTGTCTTTCAAAACAGTACACTTAAAACAATTTTGCTCAGTGAAGCTAACCGACAATTCCGCAGTGTATTCATATTAATTTTTAAAAAAAATAACATTCGGAAATGCTGTATTCAATTTTTTGAGTATAAAAAAATAATGCCTGCTGTGGAGAAGACAGAGAATGAGATGTGATGTATGGTTTTGAAAGAATGTTTTCGTACATGTAGAGTATTTTTGAAAATTTAAATATCACCAAAGCTCATCATATGATTGTAAATGAGTCTTATTTTAGAATGTGAGCTGTGGGGTATCAAAATAAAACATTTTACTTTTAAATAGCCAAGTAGTTTATACTCAATATCCTCTTCATAAAATTGCTTACAACTTTTATTCAAATTGTAAAGAAACTGAAATATAAATATCTGACTTACTCCAGTCAAAAATATTCATATTATGTGAAAATACTGTTCCTCCACTTATTTAAGTACATTTATAAGCTATAGCCCAAAGCAATATTTTATTTTTATAAACGAGGCACAAAAATTCTGTTATAAAAATATATTTTTCATTTTAGAACATATAAACCGTACACGGATTGTAAGACCATTTCTAAAATACTAAGAGTTTTTAGAGGAACAAAAACATATAATTTTGGGTAGTTCAAAATTTTAATATAATACACAAATATATATATTATTAAGCAAATACATTTGACAAGAAAAAAGTAATTTATTTAAATCTTGTATTGCATGAATAAAATAAATCAAAGATCATTCTGAAATAAACACAATTGAAGGGAAAATGTTTAATTTGCAATCGATAGCATATAAACGTTTCTGTTAGAGGTATCCCCGAAGTGACGCAATACTATTCGGTAAAAAATAAAACTTATTGCTGGAATCATACAATTTCCTAATGAATGGGTGAATCCGAATATTTTTTTCATATGTAAACTGTTTGGACGGAAATGGCTAAATAGGAACATTTAATAATTTGCATAAATTAAAATTAACCGTTATAGTTTATATAATTTCTTCAGATTACAGAAGGTGTATTTCGGAAGCACAAGTTTTAATAGGAGTACGGCTTACGAAAAGTAGAACAAATATATCTGAAGGACTATGGTTTGTTACCTTAAATATTGTGAAACACAACAAAGTATATTGGAGTGAGTGATTTTGGGGTTTATTGGCGCAAGAGCCGATTTCGGCTATACTGCGCCAAACGTTTGTTTTAATATCTGTGGTCTAGACGGGAAGAGATAAAGAAAGAATGAATTGAATGACAAGAAAGAGGGTCAAAAATAGAGAAGGATCACTAGGGTACCCCGAGTTCGTGAAGCTCGTGTTTACCAAAGACAGTAAACCCCGTGGAAAAAGGAAAAGATCACTAGGGCACCTCGGGATTGTGACACCCGTACTCACCTAAAGAAGGCGAGCCTCCTGAGGGGAAAGTATATTAGAAATCAATTCCCAATTCGTGTTAATAAAAATGTATGAAAAAACTGCAAGACTTATTTTTGTATTTGTAATTATTATGATTTTTCCTGAAAACTGCAATTTCTTGAGCGGCACCCGTCAAAACTGCTGGGCCCTCACTTTTTGCCCAGCTCACCCCTATCTAAACCAGCTCTGCTCTAGCAAGTGAAAATGCCGTCTTCTCTGTTTATCAAGGTTATGTATTGCAGACTGCATCATGTATTTAGATGTTCGTTTTTTTCTTCTACGTCAATCTGTTAAAATCTGAATTTAAAATTATTTGAAATTCTTAACATTCGCAACAATGCCCTTTATAATTTTTTTAATAGTACATGAACGCGTCTTCAAACATTACATTATATTTATGTTGACTTTTTAATTAATATTAAGTATAACTTAATGCAGAGATTTTTCTGAATTTTAAAACAGATATTTCAAAAACTCTTATAGATATGATCATAATTTCCATTCCTGTGTTTTAGCTTCTCAGTATTGCTTCTACTTAAAAATTTATTGCATATTCATCAAATTTTTCAGCATAACTTTTGCTCTTAACATACAGTTTTAACCGAATTGTATGAAATTTACGAAATGCATTAAAATGCTTAAGATTCTTATGTTAAAAATTTAATTTAATATTTTATTCGAAGAATTGTTAGTACTTATGGTAAATAATTTTTAACTGAGTATGTGCACGATACATAAATATTTTTTTCTGAAATTTCAAATACAATTTCTAATATAAAATTCCTAGTTTTGTATCAAATCTGGATATTTTCTGAATGTTAATAATAATAAATATCCAGATTTTAATTACTTGTTCTTCAGTTAGCTTTAAAAAATAAATATTTAGAAATTTTGCATAAACAAATATGTTTAAAAAAAATTAAAAATTTACCTTTATATTTATTTATATGCGTAAATGTCAACTGTAAATGCATCCGAATATTTTTAATTACTATTTATTCAAATATTCAAGGTTAAAAATATGAATCGGTATAAAAAAACCCCTCATTCATGTTTTCTCTGAAGTAAACTGAAACTCAAGCATTTTTTTAAAATTCAAATATAATTTGGTGTATTGTAACAATACGCACCCTGAACATCTGGCTTTAAAATAATAAAAAAAATAATGGATCTGAATTAGTTTTTCCATTATTATTTTTATGAAAACGTAAGAATTTTTTCCAATAATTTGATGCAAAAGTTTAAAAATTATTCATTTTTAGTAGTTGGAAAGTTTAAAAGGTTTTAAAATTTGAAGCGTTCGGTTTCTTATTAACTTTTTTGACACTTTATAATGAAATAATCATGGTTTAAAAACTGAAAACATTGGTTAAGAGAAGAAAAATGAAGCAATTAAATATAGTTCTAGATATTATATAGAGATTTATATATTTTAAAAACTTAATTTTCCGTTTCATCATTTTAAGATGAAGAAAATAATACGAGTTAATCAAGCAAAGAGAATATACTTAAAAAGTTATTTGTCCAACTATATAAAATAGCAGATTACAGTCCCAACTTATTAAAACTTCAAATTAATATAAAATCAAAAGTGAGTTATATAATATTTTATTTAAACGTTGGAATATTTTTCAAAACTTGATAAAAAAAAAAGTTAAATTGCTAAAAGTACAAAAAGAATTTATTTAATTCAAACGCAATAATATCTCAAATGAAGCTGAATTACAAACACTAACTTATAGTTCGTTCACTAAGGGGTCTAAAGAAATTCTTCCCAACTTTTTTACGATTGCTTCAGGGTCAAAACACAGGTTTCCCCGAGAGCCATAAAACTTCCTGTCAGTGACCATTGTGTCGTCGCAACCCTCCCTAATTATCTTTCATGGTGTTAAACCATAAAAGAGGGGAAAGGATTTCAGGAAAACACGGCCTACCCGCTTTTGAAGCACTCTCTTGAAGTCAGAAAAAGACGTGTGGTGCGTTTTCGAAGCATCTCTAGACGTGCGGAAAAAGACGTTCAAACCGCTAGGAGGGTTAATTTTTTTAAAACTGGTAGAGGATGACACTTGATGTTAATATAGTTTTTCAAATATTAATTAATTAATTACCAGTTAATTAATTAAATTAAATTAGTTATCGGTTTTTGATACCAACTTAGATTTATTCCCATTGTTGTAAAACCCATTCCCATTGTAACTGTTAAAACAATGACAAAATTTGGCGTCGAAAACCGGTTATCAGCCACACTAGCTAAACCGGGTGTGGATTGTTACAACAATGCAGACAAATCATGCTCTATTTCAATTCCTACTATTAGTTCACTCTCTCCATATATATATATATATATCATTCACAAATTTTCAATCGTTAATGAAATACTTTCTATTCTTCCAATAGGAATTGAATGAATAGAAGTAGGAATTGACTTAAATTTTATTTTTTATATTACTTGTTTCTCTTTTGTACAGTGAATGTCAAAAATAATTTCATTTTTAGTTTAAACTGATTGGTTTTTGAAATTATTTTTTAAAACTGGGGATTTAATTTATAAAAAAATTAAAATTTTAGGAAAATATTTCCTTACTTTTGAACTTTAATATAAAAAATAGTTATATATACATATAATTTTTATTATACATACATTTTTTTTTCTTTTTGGTATTCAAAATTAAGGGAAATTTTAGATTTTGTCCATTATCTCTAAAACTACTGGAAAAATTTTAATGAAATTTGGTATTATATAGGGCTGATATAATTGAAAAAAATAATCATTCAACAGCCATTAACCATTTAACATTTAAATAAATTATAGTTTGAAAAAACTAAAACACCCGCTTATGGTTAATCGAACTAAAAAGTGAATTACTGTTAAATGCTTCATTTTTTAGAATCGGAATACCCATTGGCAACCTATCAGTGCGTCGATACGGCCTGGTTTGCAAAATATACGATCAGCCAACTAAAAGAAATCTGGAAGAGCTAAAATTGGAATATTTCATGCTAAAGAAGGTGTTAAGTCGATGATATTTTTCACTTAAAAGAGCGCTCAATATTCTCTTTGAAACTTACATTAATCCGGTGACCTCTGAATCAATTCTCAGCTGTTTTGGTAAAATTGAGCAATGTTTCATTCCACAGATCCGACAAGAGAATTTAAAAAAACCGACTTTATGTCTGAGCTTAGCAGAACATAAATTTTCTTTCACATGTAGGAGTCTTTTCCTTTTATTTCCATTTTCAGAAAAAATAGACATGCCACGCAGAGGAGCTGATGAGGAATCTATACATCAAATATATCAATACTCAAAATCTTCACGTTGGCGTGGTGTGCAAATTTAGAATGGCCAGTTGAAATATCTTTCGCGTCTCTTGACCACGGTTGAAAGCCACTAGGTCCGTCGACAAAATAACGTTTAATCTCATCTGTGTAAAGAAACTATGCCCTGTTTAAATTTATTTGTAAACTTTTCATGCACAAAACAATTTTTTTTTTTTTTTTGCTCAGTAAAAGTAAAATGTGTGGGTGGTTGCTACCCCGAAGTGTTTCAAAATTTAAAAAAAATCTACGATTAGCTCAGTTCCTTTGGACATTCTGCCAAAAGCCTTCCTGTATCTTTGAAGTGCCACATTTATAAAACCAATCGATCGATCAATAGGCCTTTAACAACGTGCCTTTTGTGTCTTATTTCATTTTATTTCCACCTTTCTCTTTCCTGTGGCCGCCCTAATCAAGTGATTGTGATCCCGAGCTTTTGTTCGGTGAGTAGTGAGTTGGAGTCCTGGTGCCAATAAAGACCCTCCGTGTAGAGGTTTCATGTTAAATCTCTCGGTGTGGTAGGTAAGTTTGGGTAGGGTCATGACTCTTGCTCAGGTATCATTACGCGAACGAGATTCACAATTATGTAGTCTGTTGCTTTAGAGCATGAGTGTCAAAACTATGACGGCTTGTGGGCCGCATTGCAAAAATAATTTTTTTTCTGTGCCGCACATACGATATATAATTGAAATATAAAAATTAACTCTATTAGTTTTATTAAAATAAATTAACTTATTCTTACTATAATTTTTTTAAAATTTGCATTAGTCATGAATAGGTACACATTTATTTTAAATTTATAAAAGTTTCTTTTCATTTAGTTTGGATTTCATAAAGATGGGGGAAAAATCAAGTTAAGGAGATGAATGAATTTTCCTTTGTGTTGAACAAGCAAATCGATATCGGATGCAATTCTTAATGCATTTTCAAAAATCTTGAAATCTTCTTTCAAATTCTTCAATTAAATTGCAAATTAATGCCGCTTATTCTGCATATTTTGTGCATACATTTATTTTTTGAAATTGAAATATTTTCATAATTTGCGTTTGGGCCTCATTTTTAAAGCTTTTGTGCCGCACTTTAGACAAGCATGCTTTAGAGTCCACGTTGACTAAAAATCAAATCTAATCTCCTTCCTATTTTGTATAAATACTTCTCCATTGTTTATTCGCTTAACGCTGAAATTCTTACAAAGTTGTTGAGTTGAAATTTATGTTAACGTTGCTCTTTAAAGCTGCACCAGGGCCATTGGAGACAGACCTCATAATTTTGAACCATGGTCAAGTAAAGAATATGACACCTGAGCTGGCACCCCCTCTCCTAACTACCACACCAACGGGAGGACGTTTGAGCCTCGACATATTTAAAGTGCATCGCCTCCCTACACAGTGGGTCTTTAGCGGTACTAAGCTCAAACTCACGACACTTCAGCCACGAGTCCGTTACCTTGACCACTAGGCTACATCTTGATCACAAAAAGTTGTTGATAAAACTATTCTAACATACCCTTTCGATAGCGATAGAAACATTCAACAGATTCATCAACGGAAGAATAATCAAAATAAAGAAACAAAAAGAAAGTAAAATGACCATAAATTATTTCAAAGGAGCCAAGAATTATCATGAAAATGGCAAAATTTTCAGGGTTGTGCCGAAGAAATTCCGAGACAGATTTCTTGGCAGGTTTATCAAAATACTGAGGTAATCTGCCAAATAGAAGCAAGATGACAATAGAATAGAATAGCAAATAGAGACAAGATGTGCGCCGTGAACGAAAAGTTTAATATAAAAGCGAAGAGTTTTTAAAAATCTCTCGTTGACAGAATCAAGATCGGAATAAAATTGAATATTTGTAAGGATTACACACAAGGAAATGGGAATGTAGGCATATCTTCGAAGGGAAATAAAAACATTCAGTTTTTCAAAGTTCGCGAAAATGTCCGCAAGAAAGAAAATCTTATGAGATTGTATACGGCTCTTGTTTATTAAAAAATTAGTCATCAATGATCGTAGAAGCATGGCAAGATAATCGAAGAACATTTTTTATTTCCTCTTTATACTTTAAAGTCTTTAACGGGGTTCGGATACGTTTTAAACAGTCACCGATATGATGTATATTTTAAGAAAAGATGACAATTCTGTGCTCGGCGACTTGATATGAGCTAAGCGTCACATGATAACGACAACCCCATGTTTCTAGCCAATCAGTTCTAAAATTCATGAGGCGTCATAGTCACACGATAAACGCAATCATGTGTTACCCGCCTATCAGTCCATTTTGCTTCGTTGTTCCCAACTTTTGTTCTTTGCAGAAACTTTCTCTTGAAAAGTACCTAGTTGTCAACATTAATAAGAGGTAAACAAAATACAATTTATTTAAAAGTACAGGGTGGCCATAATTAAACTGCGAGTGTTGAAGGGGTGCTGGAAGGAAAACCACTGGGAATGTTCCAATGAAATTTGGTATCTACACGTTTCAGAACATGCGCACGTAAAATATACAAAGGAAAAAAATCGCCATTTTCACCCGATAGATGGCGCTGTACCGTATTTCAAAGCTCACCGGTGGCATATAGAACTTCCAAAACTGATAGACAGAGCATTCTAAAAGGCAAAAGCGTCATTAATTTGTTGCGCCGCTGTTGCTACTACGAGAAAACGGGTAGCAATAGCGGCGCAATTGCTACCTGCAATAGTACCGCAATTGCTACCCGGGGTCCCGTCAGGTTTTACGGGACGCCGCCATCTTGTGCCTGGAATAATGCCCAATATTCTCCTGTTTCTTCAAATTTAGAAATGATATTTTTCAATCCATTGACACACACTCATTGGACCTCTTAATTAATCTTTTTATACGCCGGCAGTCTTTCAGAGTGGCTGAATAATTGCTACCATTCTGATAGAATATCTCCACAAACAATACGCGTTCCTTCTTATTCAGTCATGATTAACCATTACTCAATATGATCTTGTTTTTATACAGTTCGTGGGCTTAAAATTCGCATATATGCCGTCGATAGGCATTGAAACACGGCACAGCGCCATCTATCGGGTAAAAATGTCGATTCTCCCCTTGCATATTTGACTTGCGCATGTTCTGAAACGTGTAGATACCAAATTTCACTGGAATATTACCAGTGGTTTTCTCTCCAGAACCTCTTGAACACTTGCAGTTTAATTATGGCCACCCTGTACATTATTTTTTAAACTTTAAAATATTTTTGATGAAACTTTTTTTTATAACACTTGAACATTTTGACCCAATTATGAAATTTTGTATGAATTTTACAGATAAAATTTCAAACAAAATTACAAATAGAACTGCAAGCACGAGTTAGTTTAATGCCTGTTTTCAATTCAATGGAGGAACACGTGCTCATGAATTGAGCCCATCGAAGAAAGTTGATTTCAATTGCGGCAATGGCAACGGACGAGCACGAAGGCATATTTCAATCGCTATGTTGAGATCATTTGCCTAATTGAACCCATTAAGACCTTTCGTGACTATTAAAATCAGATTTAGTCATGAATAATTTCTTCAAATGTTGATTTTCTCGTGTATTTCATGATGTTGTTGTGCGATATCTGGATACTTTAAGTGATACTTAGAAAGACACGTGGATCTAATATGTTACTCGGCAAGCTCTTGCCAATTATCCACGCTGAACGATAAACACGTTCACAATATGCTTCGTTTGATTGCGAAGGAAAATAGTTCTGTTTTATTTATTTTTGCTTTGAAATCTACATCTGTTCTCTTTGGGTTAATCTCAACGCATTTTTTTCAGTAGATTTTGGAAATATACATGTCATTTTCTTCACTATATATTTATTTTGAAATAAATACCTTTTATTTCCGTAAATAAATCTTATTTTTTTATATTAACATTGAACTAAGTGTGATTTGGCAACACTTAACAAAAAATGAAATCGAATGACGCAATGTAGTACACAGTAATATTGCGACAATAAGTCCTCCCATTCTTCAACTCAATTTAATTTTTTGATTTTAAAGATATAGAGTCAATTTTATAGTCGAAATGAAAAAAGTGCATTTTCCTTCAGAAATTGCTTAGGAAATCATTACAGAATACACACATTACCTTAATTACGAAAGGAACACTTAATTTAAGTAATATTATTTAAGCTCAATTAATTTATTTAAACTTAACGAGGAGAATGAAGAAGAAGGTTCAATTAAAAATAGTATTTTAAAAAAGAGAAAATAAATATTTAAAAAAAAGTATATTTTGTAGAGATCTCAGATAGACTAGAGTCAATAAAATAAAAGAGGAATTTGTGTTTTCCCCACCCTCGTTTAGTTTTGCGCAAACTATATTAATAAATTATATTTTTACTTGATTTTCTTAACGAATTGTATAAATTTATTGATTTTCTTAAAACACACTATATAATTTTTGTTGTTAAAATTGGTTGCACGTATTTCTTATGTTATTTGTTTCTTATTATGTGTACACTTGTCAAAATTTCTCAAACACGAAATTGCTATCATTCTTCTTGATAGCCCACGGATAGCCTCTGGTCTTTTTCAGAATTCCACACCATCTTACCAGCTAAGACCTTTCAATTTGTCATCGTAATAGATCTCGAGTTAGTATTCCTAATGGTTTAATCAAAAGTACATTTTTTTTGATGTTAACATACATACACTCAAGAGCCAAAACATTTTGACCACCTGTCAATAACGAGTTGACTCACCTTTGGCAAGCAACACAGCTTCAACCCGCCTTGGCATGGATGCCACAAGTCCTTGGTAGATGGCCGGAGACAGATTGTACCAGATGTTTAAGCAACGGTCACGCAAATCCAAGATATTGCAAATTGGAGGTCTTTGAACTCTGAGCTGCCGTCCCATGACATCCCAAATGTGTTCTATCGGATTGAGATCCGGTGAGTTAGGTGGCCAGGACATTAACTGGAATTCAGCATCATGTTTCTGGAACCACTCCAACACAATTTTAGCCTTGTGACACGGGGCGTTGTCCTGTTGGAACATTCCATTTCCAGCTGGAAAAACAGAGGCCATGTAAGGGTGCAACTGGACCGCAAAGATGTTCAGACACCTTGTAGCATTCATGGTCTGCTCTACCACAACCATGGGTCCCAGAGATGCCCAAGAGTCCCTCAAAGCATAATACTGCCACCACCGGCCTGTGTATGCCCTACTGTGCATTGAGGGAGAAACTGTTCGCCTGGAAGACGGCGTATCCGGAAACTGCCATCGGCGTGATGAATGACAAACCGTGATTCATCTGACCAGGCAACTTTGTCCCACTGATCCATGGACCAGTTGCGATGTTCCCGAGCCCAGTGCAAGCGCAGTTGGCGATGACGCTTGGTCAGCAAAGGTACACGAGTGGGACGTTTGCTGCTTAGCCCATATCCAACAGTGTCCGCTGAACAGTGTGCTTCGATACTATTCTACTTGACCCTGCATTGTATTGGGCTGTCAGCTGAGCCACTGTCTGGCTCCGGTTGTGTTTCACCATGCGAGACAGTCTCCGACGACCTTTTTCTTGGATAGCGTGTGGACGTCCAACACCATATTGTCTACTGCTGGTTTCACCGTCATTCATCCACTTTGCATAAGTACTAACAACTGTAGATCGCGAACAACCCACGAGTCATGCAGTTTCGGAAATACTTGTTCCGAGCCATTACAATCTGCCCTCTATCAAAGTCACTTAAATCCTCAGCCTTTCCCATCACACACAGAAGAAAGTGAAAGAATGATTCTTCAAACTCTCCAACAGCAGTTAAATACCACTTCCACCTGATCATGTGCCTTCCACGTCATCCAGGCGAGTTCATTGTAAAATGTAGGAGTGGTAATAATGTTTTGGCTCTTGAGTGCATATTTAATACACATAATTAACGTAATTCATTAACTGTAATTTTTTATATCAATGTCGCCATACAGACGAATCTTTTAATTTAAAATAAGTCTAAATTTTAAATTTCATGAAACTCTGCCTAAAAATTATCAAGTTAAGTTTTTTTAAAAAGGTTCTCAATTACTAATTGATTGTCTTAAGCATCTTGGTGGTATAAAATTTTTTACTTACGTTTCTCAAAAATATTTGCTCTAATCGAAAAATAAATATCCTTCCAATATTAAAAGTATAAAAATATCGATAAAATTGTTGTATAGGGGAAAAGATATGAGTTATATACAAAAAGGAAGTTAAAATTGTCGTAGTCTATCACTACCTCTAAGATTATTAACTCCCCTTCTTATATTATCTAAATCTGAATGTGTTGAATTCATGATTAATTACTACTTACTTAATAAATCAATCTTATTTATTGACTTTTCTTAATTGAGAGATTACACAAATACTATTCAAGTTTTAAGAACAATAAAACACAGTGGAGTATGAGAAGAATTCGATTATGAACGACGGAATCCTAACTGAATCCACGGAGGACGACGCGTACAATTAAGCTACACATTTATATTTAATTTGAGAAAACAAACTGACCTGATACCTTTTCTTAAGGCAGGTTCTTCTATATCTGGATTGCTTTAATGAGCGACTTCAATCTCAGCTATCTCTCAGTTCCGTCCCGAACCGATTTAATGTATACTTTTCAATAGACTTCTCCCGACGACTATATTTCCACTAGAAAAACTACTCTCTCAATTCTTTCTCTCTTCATTTCATTTCCCCTCTCATTTCCTTTTCGAGCTCGCTAAACCCGAACTTATATAAAATATCTCATTTGCATAAGTCACACTTTTGGCTCCCGGTGGAGATTGGTTGAAATAAATAAAATATAGAATTTAAGAGAAGGTTAGTGAAACGCGTAAGCACCCGGCAAAACATAAGTACATTTTAGCGTGCTTTTTATTTAGATATTTTTTTTAGATATTTGCATTCCTAATGTTGTAAAATCCATAAATGCAGACTTAATTACCTCCAAAAGTCTAGAAAAAGTTCTAGATCAGAGGTTCCCATCCCTTTGTGGAGCACCATCTCTTACAAAAAAAATTACTCTCTCTCTTATATATATATAATTAATTATACCAAATATCAAAATATTTTTAACTCTAACTGTTTTTTATCAGTCTGTTTACCTGCAAGGAACTGGTGTCGTCCTCGACTATGGTTCCAAATGACGAGCTCCACAAAAGCAGCTGATGGTATTTTTTGGATGTAATCAGTTTTCGTTTCTGATTTGAAGGAAGTCCAGTGCTTAATCAAATAGACTGAAAAACAATTGGGACAAACACATTTCGAGAGACAATGAATCTCTGTGTGCAGCGTCATTCTCACACTTTTCACAGAAAAGTCGGCCGCCCGATCTCATTGACCTCGTAACGGTCAAAGATATTTTTTGCTAAAACGGACGCTGAATTATTGAATGTACCGCTTATTTCAAGTGAGCTATAAAACCGTCATTTTCGGAGTACCATCAGAAGCGTTGATACGAAGCGCAACTTCTTTCTCTTGGAAAAAACTTGGTATTTAATATCGATTTTTTTTTGCATCGCGGCTTCTAAATATTTACCGAATAATATAGTGGTAAATGTTTTCTTTTATGAACTGAACGTATGTCAAGAGTAGGTTCATCGTTATTAGTAGAGTTGATTCATCGCTTTGAATGGAAAGTTTGTAAGTCTTTAAATAATCGTTATAATGATTTTTCCCTTATGGCCTTTTAATCTATTCTTCTTTGCCCTGAATTATTCTAATAAGAATTTTTTGGATCACATCTGATGGTGTATTTTATAACAAAGAACAGTTTCCATTTTACCTCTTTGACTGTTTTAAGCAGGGTTTCGAACCGGAACTGAACCGAAAACCGGAAAAAACCGTTATTTTGGTCGGAACGAAAACCGGAACTGAACCGAAAAAAATATCGGTTTATTTCGGTTCGATATATCTTTAAGTCATTTTGTTACTGTTACCAACTTATCAATATTTTCTAATTTAACGTCAACTTTATAATTATCATTACATGTATACTGCTTCTCGATTTCCTATTTTGATATTCCCTAGTATTTTTCTGTTTCAGTTTCGCATGAAACTACTTGTAGAAGACATATTTAATTCAGTTGATTAAACTAGAAGTATAAATGATTTTTTAAGAAAAATATCGAGTTATATTTTATTTTTCACATTTCAGCATGCGATCATCCACGGATGTTTGTATAGACTGTTTAGATCAGGGAGGAGTAAATAGACAGGAGAGGCCCTAAGTGACGTAGCATGAAGCATCTATCAAATCTTCTGCGCATCAAATGGGTGTTTGGTAATGGCGGCGATTCAAATGTTTCGTAATAGTAGTATTTCATTAGGCGATTTTTACGTCAATCATTGATGTCATCATCCATCACTCCGCCCCCAAATGAATTGGGCTGGCATCTTGTTGGTCGACATGGAGAAGAAGGGCGGGAGCATAGCGGAATTCTGAATCATGTTACCACCCCGCAAAGGAGTGGATGATCAAAATTTTGAAAAATAGAAAAAAAATATTTGTGATGATTTTTGTGGATTATAGCACTTATAATTCTATATTTCCGTATACGCTGCATTCGCCTGCAGCAAAAATACGCAAAATTAAACTGCTTTTCTGCTCGAAATGCACTCTTGAAAATCCGAAAAAATGCATTGAAATACATGGGAGGTAGTCATTTTCTGGGTGTTTGCGCAGAACGAGCATAAAACAGCTGCCTCATTCTCTCTCATAGCCGAAAGCCGGTAAGGCGTCTCCTGTATCTTTACTCCTCCCTGGTTTAGATAGACAAACCAGCTGCTCAGCAGGAAGTATGTGATGTACGCGTAATAATACATGTCTTTGTCTAATTGGTCAGGAGACGTAAAAAGGCTAGTGACAGTCGGTATTAATTCCTGGAGACTAACTATAATGGTCAACTAGAAGTATTTAGTCAAGTAAAGAATAAATAAAAAATAGCGTGTAACTCTCAACCGGCTCTCTATTCTTTTGTTTTGCGCTCCAAACTCAGTTGCGCCCCTGACGGCCACCTTTTTCGCCAAGTCCTCATACGGCTCTGTCTTCTGATGTTGAATTACTGATAACGTAAGTACCAGTGTATTGATTTTTAAAATCTATTTGTTCTGTATACTAATAGCACATTTTCTGAGACTATATTTTAAAATTTGTCTATGATTTGTTCGATAACACTGAATAAAATAATAAAATACACCAAAACCTCTTTTTTTCAATACTTACTTTTACGCGATTTTGAATTAACACGGTTTAAAATATAGCCAAATACACTTTTTTTTTTTGAGAAGCGCGGTTTAAAAAACCGTCAAATGAAAGATTACCTTAAAATTAAGACTTAGATGTCAGTATATCCGACATTTCGAATATTATCTTTTGCTACTAGGTTGGAATCTGACATACTACACGAACGGAATCTGGGACTCACCGCGAGTGTAGAATATTTTCTATACACAATATACACTGCGTATTTATTTTTACACGGTTTTCTCAGGAATCAATCTACCGTGTAAAAAAAGGTTCTGGTGTATGTTAGTGAGTGAGGGAATATTCCTATACAGGGGGGCCCAGAAATAAAAAGAAACCGTGAAATATTTTCTATATTTGCTTCAGTTTTATCAATATATGTTGTTTTGGAAACATCAAATAAGACACCTACTCTCTTTGTCATTTTATGTTCGACAACGGTCCGATATTTTATTGACGTTGATTTAAACTGACAGCAGCTGAAGGAGTTTTATTTGAAGTTTCTGGAATAAGGTACCTAAATTGATAAATCGGAGAAAATAGGACTTTCCTTGGTCTCATTTTTTTTCTGTACTATTCTATATTTGTTTCTTTAAATATACGTTATCATTATGAGTGTTGACCGAGTACCAAGTAGTTGTAAGGATTTAATATTTTTTAGCAGTGAAAGGAATTTATAACTGATCTGTCAAAAATTATTACCCAATATATTAAAATATGGCTACTTAATATATAAAAGTTAAACAAAAACCCTGAATAAATTAATGCCGATTATAAAGATAAATCACTTTTAAAACTTTAGAAAAATTTTTTTAAAGCAATAGCTTGTAGAAAGAAAGCTCAATAAATTGATGAATGCTGTTAAAGATATTTTTATTTTTAAAATTATTATATCATAGGTTATGATGTTAAAACACCAGTCGCTCTACATATTCAGGAGACAGAGCATTTTTTTTTTTTTTGTTGTTGTTGCAAATCTGTCTTGCCTCAGAAAAAATAAGCTCACTGTAAAGCACTGCTTAGAAACACTGCACATAAGAATTTTTTTACAATTTTGCCTGAAGTGAGAAAAGTATTTTGAGTGTATTTTAAGTGCATTTTTCCATTTTTGTAAAATGGAAAGAAACTATAAAGCTAATAAAATTTTCTAATAACATAAGATACATTTTTTTTAATTAAAAAATAAAAATGAAGTAAAGTTGGGAAATGTGAAACTTTTATATTACTCAAGGAATTTTCACTACGGCAAACAGACAAACAATAGGAAATTATTAGATAGTAGAATATCGAGAAGAAATAGATTAATGAATCACTTTTAATTTCATATTGGCAAATTGCACATTTTATTAAAAATTGTCTTTAGGGTGAATATTTAGTTACATTTCAAATTGAAATAGAATTTATGATTATATGCTTCAAAAATTCATGTTTTCATTTCAATAAATGCAAAATTCTTCATGAGCATATCAGTGGAACTTTTTAAAACCAATTACTGAGTACTCGGCCGAGTAGTAAATGACCGAGTACTCGGTACAGCACTAATAATTACTTAATTTATATTTGAGGGGCAAACCCTATTCTATAGCTATAATTTAATAACTGTATATTTTTAAAAATTTATTTGATCTATTTTTTTTTTTTTTTTTTCCTTTTCGATTTTAGAATGGGGAGAAATAAGACAAATACTAGCAGGGATTTTTTCACATATCACAAAACAGAGAATAAGAGTATTTGTAATATATGCGACACTTCTATGATTGGAAATCCTGCTGCCAATTTAGAACGACATTTAAAAAGACATCATAGTAATGAATTTAAAACTGTACAGCAAAAAAAGAAAATTAAGTTGAACATAAGAGATGAAGCTACTCCAAGTACCAGCGGATCCAGCGGTTCACAAGAAACTTTGGATAAATACGTAAAATCAGAATTTTTGAAAGTAAAATTAAACAAGGAAATAGTCCTTAAAGCATGTATTGAACTTATTACTGTTAATGGCTGTTCATTTGAAATGTTAGAATATTCAGGATTCAAAAAGATTTTGAACCCAATTGTTAATGCAATAGGTAATCATTTTTCAGTAAATTCTGAAAACATTAAATTATTAATACCATAGACAGCTGTTAAAATTGTCTCTGAAATAAGTACAGCACTCGAAAAAAAAAAGTAATTTCCTTAAAAATTGACATAGCTACCAGATTAAATAGATCAATTTTGGGAATCAATGCTCAGTTGATAATAAGCGGAAGAATAAATTTGTTTACTTTGGGAATGACAGAGTTGAAAGATAAACATACTGGAATTTATATTAAAAATATGGTTGAAAAAGTACTAGAAAAATATAATATCGATATTCAGCAAATTTATTCAATTACTACGGACAATGGAGCTAATATGATTTCATTTGTCAACTTATTAGGATCCGAAATTGAAGACGAAGTTATCGAAATGGAAAATGAAAATTTCGAAACTAGGGATCACTTTGAAGATGGAGTATTTTTTGATCACAACTTTTCTTTTAATAAACTAATCGGAATAAGATGTGCTGCACATACATTACAACTAGCAATTAAAGACTCTATAAAAAACGCCGATTTCAATGAATTTATTTCTGATGCTAGGGGGTTGGTGAAAAAGCTGCGCATTCCATCTCTTATGTTAAAATTTAAAGACGTTAATACTAAAAGACCAATTTTGGATTGTCCAACTAGATGGAATAGTACATATAATATGTTAAAATCTTTATTGGAATGCAAAGATTTTAGCTCATCTTTAGCGGAACATAATTTAGATTACTATTTTGCAGACAGTAAATGGGTGAAATTAAAATTAATTGTTGATACCCTACAACCCCTAACGGAAGCAACTTTGAAACTACAAAGTGAAGAATTAACTTTAAGCGATTTTTACGGAATTTGGACACATTGCAAAATAAAGTTACGAAATTAAAAAAATTTCTTTGCAGATATTTTATATAATTAGTTATCTAACAGGGAAGCATTGTTAATAGAAATTGATAGTTTAGTAGGAGCAGTTTATTTGGACCTGCGTTATCAAATTTTGCTTTCCACGTCACAAAAGGTACAGGCTGTGCAACATTTAAAGAATATTTGGAACAAATTACAATTTTTTGAAAAGTCCATTTCAATAGTAAACGAGGAAACAAAATCTTCTACTGAAAGCGATGAAAATGAAGACGATTTAGAGACTTTTTTAAAAAGTAAAGAATTGGCAGTAATAAAAACACATAGAACCTCTATTTCTACCGAGATTGACATTGAATTCATTTTAAATAATTTTGACAATGTACGAAGGCTTGATATAAAGCATAATATTTTAGATTTCTGGGAAGAGAATAAAATTACATATCCGCACTTGTATAAGATTGCAATGGTGGTTTTGGCAGCTCCAGCTACACAAGTTAGTGTTGAAAGAGCGTTTTCAGGTTTGAAATTTATTCTCCGAGACAACAGAAGTAATATCAGTGAAACCACATTAGAAGATATATTAATAATTAGAGGCAATTTTCATATGTTAAATAAATAATATATTTTTTACATAATTATTGCAAGGCCAAGTGCACGATGTGAGAGTCAAACGACGAATGTGGGTAATCATGAACCTAGTTGTCAAATGCGATTTTGATAATGGATAACAATGCCAATGCTCGCCGTCCTCTGCTCACCGCTCTTATCGTACCTGCTGTTTGTATCAATTCACATAGTGTACCAATTAAAAAAAGAATAAAATCTTCTAAATTTTGATAGAATTACATTTTTTGTTTATGATAGAATTATATTTTTAGTACAAATAAGAATATACATAAAATGAAATTATTCATTTGGAACTGAAACGAAAACAGTTATTTTTGGCGGAGCGAAAACCGGAACTGAACCGATATTAATTTTTTAGTTGAACCGGAACGAAAACCGGAACAAAAAAAATTACGGTTCGAAGCCCTGGTTTTAAGATTAATTCCTCGCCAGTTGAATGTAGTTTTCGTTTCTTCAATGTACAAAGAGATATTGCATGAGGTTTGTCTATGTAAAAGACGATGCCAAAAGGTTTTATTTAGCTTTAAATACTTCTTATCCAGCCCTTGAAACTAGGATAAATCTTTTCTCTAGCCTGCATTTTATTCAAATCCTCTTATAATCTAAGAGGATTCATTTTAAAACGCGTTTTCCACAAATTGCTTAAATCCATATTTCTTTGTTAATCTTACATAACCTATATATATATCTGTATTTTTGACAATTCTATAAATCTATACTTCAAATCTTCAGCACTGTACTACCGGAATTTCTCCTGAGATAACGACATTTTGAACTACGATAATTTCGACAGATTTATAGATTGTCATAAAAATAATAGCCTACTTATCACTTAAGGCCGTATCATACATATACGTAATTGGAGCAATTTTTCTTTCAAGCAACCTTTTGATTAATTTCTACCCAGTTGCCATAGAAAAGGCTCCGAAATACTTTTCCCTAGTGAGCTGGAAGAATTGCTCGAAATTCCACCCAATAGGGTTCTTCGTCACCCTACGTCATAAACAAGATGGCGGTAAAGATGGTAGTTTCAGCTTTGTTAAACGCATCAGAAATGGCGTATAGTATTTTAAATAGAATGATGCTCCATTTCCGCTTACGACGTCAACAAAAGTACGAGCGAAATAAAAGAAATCATATTAGGTGTTAGTTTTCCAAAGCAAAAAAATTGGTGAATCATTTTTCATTGTAAAGATAGAGTGCTGCTGATGTCAAAGAGCGTGTGGTTTTGCTTACGGCACCCCTTCACCCTCCCAGTTTTTCAAAAAATTTGACGAAATGGTTGTTTGAAGAGACTGGAGTTGTCCGAGACATGCGTGTGGGATAAGGCCTTTACGGAAGTATCTGTGTGATATCGTTCACAAAACTGAAAGATTACTTGAGGAGGTTCTCTTACCAAAGCAAAAAGTGGTAGAAATATAGAGGTGGTTTCTTTCTATTAAATACCGTGAAGATGAAAATGTCTTTATCTATTCAGTTAAGCAACGCCGGTTTAGGCAAGTTAAATCTGCCGATAGAAGACCAGGTGAAGGAACTACATCGGCGGCTGATCACTAATTAGAATCTCCCTCGCTAACTGGGAAATTCATGACCACCTAAGTAGGGGTGGCGTTGGTTAGAGCATCGCCAATATTTTCCGTTTATCGTTCATGGTAATGCCACTTGTTTCTGTTTGAGATGAAGAAATTTCATGTTATATATATATACTACTGATCTGAGAAAGTTTAGCTTGATTTCTATATCTTCCTAACATTCCTACCACATCTCCGACGTGCAGCTGGGCTCGCTTTTAGTAACAGGGCTAGGAAGTCAGTAAGGAATCGTGAGTAAGGAATTTCAATACTAATTTTTGTCTGTATTATTGGTGAAAAAATAATTCACACCAGTGACACAGATAAAAATATAAAATTTCAGTAATTACTTAATCCTTTAATTTCCGTAATATATTTCACTTTATTAAACTTTTAGGACATAACTTTATTTTTAATACTTTTTTAAAAAGCTCTGAGCAAAACTGAATAAAAGCAAAGTTGCTGTTTTTCCCTCGGAGATCAGCAGGGCTAAATTAGGTCCATGAATTCATGAATCCTCAGAAAGTCTAAGAACAACTTTGGATTGGCAGCAAGGTCTTGTCTAGAGAACCCCAGGTACTCTAGAACATGTTTCGGGGAAGCAAGCTCAGTGGTACACTTGGTGCACACTGCATAGGTCTTGGTACCATCAGTATATGTCAAAAATTTAAGTTGAGAAAGCAAATGAGTGTGGTTTGGTCCCGCCTTTTGCAACCAGAGAACCGCCAGCATGATTGCTCTGATAACAGAAGTGCTGTGGTGGAAAAGACCAAGCGGTTTTCTTTTTGCACTTTGCTCTAGAAAATCTGCCCATCCGATATAGTGTTTAGCAATGCTGACTGCTGTGCCGTTGGGTCTGGGTTTGAATCCTGGAGAAGGCATGGATGTTTGTAAATAGATGGTACTCTCTCTCTCTCTCTAAATAGCCGTCAAGCCGGAAGGCCTCTCGTGAGGTTGGTGGAAATTGAAGATAGGTGGGATGCCCCTGACCATCCCTAGGGTGTTCTCCCTCATAATTGGGGTGGAAACGAGCCAAATCACCCGGCTAACGACAGGGGTGCAACTTAGCCCTTTACGATGATGAATTTCGTGGGCCACGATCTGACCTTTGCCGATCAAGGAGCATTAGAAACAACAACAACATCAGCTCTAGAAAAGAGCGCCAAATAATTAAGAGGTGCAGATTATATTGAAGCATCTCAAGCACAGCTTTTGTCAAAAAGTGTCTGTAATTTCATTGCTTTCAACTTCAACATATGAAGGGAGTCACCCATCCGGTATAGTGGGTAGCGACGCTGACTGCTGTGCCGTAGGGCCTGGGATCGAATCCCGGAGAAGGCATGGATGATTGTAAATGTATTGAGCCTTCGCGGCATGGGGGTACTCTAAATAGCCGTCGAGCCGCAAGTCCTCTCGTGAGGTTGGTGGAAGGGGAAAAGAGGTGGGAGGGCCCTGACCACTCCCAGGGTGTTCTCCCTCAAAATTGGGTTGGAACCGAGCCAAATCGTACTGTCACCTGCATGGTGCTCAAAGCTACGGCTAACGTCAGGCGTACAATCTAGCCCAATGCCTTGATGAATTTCGTGGGCCTCTATCTGACTACGTCAGACAGGTGGCATTGGTAACAACAACACATATGAAGGGATCCACTTGGAATTGAACCCGATGAGACCTAGAAAGTCGTTTTTGCTTCTTAAAAATAGTTTCTCCAATATTCCCTCTCGCACTGCGCCAATTGGCCAAGTATAGGGAAGAACTTTTACTTTAAGTGAAAATCCAAATTTATGTTTATCATTAAGTGACAAAACTGAAACAAGACTATCATTTATGGAAATTAATTAACAGCAAAGTATAATCCAACAACTCTTCCTGATAAATGAAGATCTGTCAGAGAGATCAAGGGTTTTCTATACCTCGGCAGGCGCTTTCATGGCTTCCAGTGGATAGTTTAATCTTGAATTGTTGAACAATGCTTTAGAATTATTCAGTGGCCGCTATAGCTTAGTGGTCAAAGTAACGTGGACTCGTGGCCAGCGTGTCATGAGTTCAAGCTTTGTACCGCCGAAGACTCGCCGTGCAAAGGGGGACGATGCACGTTAAATCTGTCTAAACTCAAATGTTCTCCCATTCGCGTGGAAGTTAGGAGAGGGAGAGGTGTCAGCTCAGGTGTTGTCCTCGTCCCTTGACCATGGTTCAAAATTATAATGGTCCGTCGCCTAAAACCCTCAAATAGCTGAATAATCGGACGTTAATATTCATTCACACACTCGGATCATTCATGTTTTTAATCTTTAATCAATTTGACTTTCTTCCGGCATGCGTGTCTTTAAAAATGCTTAATTTTATTATTCGGAAGATCATTAAAATTCTATGACAAATTTTATGCAGTCTAATTTCTTTTATTGTGGTTTTACTATTGTCTTAGTTGAAAGAAAAACCTTTGAACTGACATCATAGGACTCTCTAGAGTCTGAATTTTCTTTTACCAACGTTGCAATAATAATTTATTCAGACTTCATGTGATTGAACGTTGAGAAGGAGACGATCGGCAGAACATCGATGAATCAGAACCCGAAATCTATGGGTTCGTAAGCATGTAACATACCACTAGACAAAAGCAATCACTCCTGTCCGGATGCTGTTACTGGCTTACTTAGATACCACCACAGTACTCCCCCACCAGTGAGTCGGTGGATAGGCGAACGAACGAGATGTTTTGTTGTTATGGCGAGCATGGGAGTTGTTACTATTGCGTCAAGTGAGTCCGACGACCATGCTGCGTCAAGTGAGTTTTGATGACTTTGATTGCTCGTCTTGCGGGTAGTTGGCGCCATGACACATCAGAAGGTTTTGCGGTTTTCTTTTTGCCAAGGTCACCAATATTGGAGGATTAGAACTCGCAACCTTAGGATTCGTAGCCCAGTAACATGACCACTAGACAGAAGTGATCGCCCCTGTCCGGAGGCTGTTACTGGCTTACTTAGATACCGCCACAGGTTGCATTTTATGAAAATGAAAATTTAATTCGGAATATTGTAAAATGAAGACAAAGCTGATGTTGTTAAAATCTGATTATTGCTCTTTTATATAAATATGCTAATCCAAACGATCTGAGATTTTAAGAATTAAGAAGCTACTTCTACTGTTCATAAAACAAAACAAAAAAAAAGAGAGGTAATTTTTACCTTAATTAAATTTGTTGCTTGAACTGTCGAAGCACACAAAAATAATAAGATACACCCAGAGCTAACTTCGCCTTTTGTAGATTTTATTTCGAGCACGCATCAGGTTGTTTGAGATGCCAGTGCACGTGTCACAAGTCATTACCAGCTCCCATATTCTTGTAGAAATAATGTTGGACAGCGTGAATCACATCTTTACTTACCAATTTGCAAGTACTTGTCACCGATTATACTAAGCTCAGCCTAAAACTAATTAAAATGTTTATTTACGCTAAAAGTTTGCAAAATATTGTGTTATATTAATTTCCTAAGAATTAGAACGCAACGTGCTTGCCCCCCCCCCTGGACTATCTTAACATCCCTATTTCCTTCTAGACTCACTACCCCGCTTTCTTCTGAAAGGTTCCACTTCTCACTGGGGGTGGTACCACCCCAATAGGAAACCTATGTGCCAATTTAAACACAGAAGTGGAAATCGAAGAAATGAAGGGGGCATCTATTGGTTGGTTTAGCTTAATTATTGATACAATCATTGCGCTGTATTCAGAAAAGAGAAAATACTGGATTTTCTGAAAAATAATAAGAGTATATCCACTTTTTTTGTTAAACATCTCTAAAATTTTCAATTGGATAATAAAGAAAAGCGCATCGTAGGCTATTTAAACCATTCCCAACTTAATTTTGCTACAGAAAAAATTTAGATTTTGAAAAGCCTACATTGATATCAATCAGTTTTGCCCATGTACGATAAAAGTCTCATAAAGTGTGTACAGTTGAAATTCTATTTAATGAAATCGCTAAATCCAGAAAAAAAAGTTCGTTTGAGATTCATTTTTTCAATATACCAGGTTCTTGGTTCAAGGAAACAGTTCGCAAAAGAAAGGTTCGTAAAATGGAAGACCAATTGTACGTGTATTGAAAAGCCATAAATTTCCAACAATTATTATTAATTTTCAGATTACATATTTTTATAAGCTTTTATTTTTTATCTTACACAGTTGTGAATCTATGAATACTGAGTTCTTAGGATTTTTAAATACTCACAATATAATATTTAATATTTTCACCCCTACAGATTATTTTTAAATAAAGTGGATCTCGAATTGAAATGAGCTTAAAATGGAATTGTTTCTTCAATAATTGGCTAAAATAATACTTTTTTCACAATATCAATTTTTTTTGCTCGTGTTGTCCTCATTAAACACAGAACTAATAGAAAAACACACAAGACATAACGTTTTTTAACAATATTCAATAACATGATGGTTGATTTAATAACAATATTGTCGAATTTAAAGCTTTCACAATAACATCATTCATGTTATTGTCATTAGGGTTCCTTTCCCGGAAAATCGTAAGATGTTCATACATTTTGTATTCCCTGGAATCATTCTTGGTTCCAGGGAATTCCCAGAAAGGACTGAAATAATTAGTGAAGTAGCTATTTTTGCCTGGATTTTGGATTTCGACCGACGTAAATTTTAGCTGACCACACTGTTGCAACTACACTCATGTCCATAAATTAAGAATAATGAAGTTCAGGCAAAGAAAGAGACAGAAGCAAAACAAATTTGACTTTTTGTAAAGTCTATTTATTAAACAAAAGGTAAAGAGCAAAAAAGATGCTATATGTTTGACATCTATACAAATAAATAAAATTGAAGTGTCTGTTTGTAATTTCAAATTAGCAGCAATTGTTTGTGGATGCGGAGGTTTAAGGGGCGTTAGAAATTCCGATTTTTAAGTTATTAGACGTACAGTCTTGAAACTTAGTAAATAGATTCCTCTCATAGGGTAGAGATACGCTACAAAATGGGTTTCGTGAAAATTGCCCTCAAGTGGCGTTGCGGGACTTAAGGGGTGTTATAGATAATTATTTTCATTTTTAAACTATTAGACGCACAGTCTTTATATTTGATAAGTAGATTTCTTTTATAGAGTAGAGATCAGCTATAAGAAGGTTTTGGGAAAACAGACCTCTAAGTGGCGTTGCGGGGGATTAAGTGGCGTAATAGATAAATATTTTCGTTTTTAAACTACTTCACCTCCCTGCTTGAAAATTGGTAGGAATGTTTCTTTCATGGAGTAAATATCCGCTACAAAACAGGTTTGGGGAAAATTGACCCCCAAGGGGCGTTGCGGGGTGTTAAGGGCAGATATAAATAATTATTTCTATTTTTAAACTATTAGACGCATAATTTGAAATTTGGTAAGCAGATTCCTCTCATAGGATAGAGATACATTACAAAATGTGTTTTGTGAAAATCGACCCCTAAACCGCGTTGCGGGGGTTCAAGAGGCGTTATTGATAATTTTTTTTTTGCATTTTTTATTTATTGGACGCACAGTCTTCAAATTTTGTTAAGCAGATTCCTTTCATAGTGTGCAATTCCCCTACAAAATTGGTTTTGTGAAAAACAGACCCAGAAGTGGCGTTGCGGGGGCTCAAGTGGCGTTATAGATAATTATCCCCATTTTTGAACTATTAGACGTACAGTCTTGAAATTTGATAAGCAGATTCCTTTCGTAAAGTAGAGAACCGGTACAAAATGGGTTTCGCGAATATGAACTACCAAGTTTAATTTCGGGAGATTAAGAGGCGTAATTGATAAATATTTCCATTTTAAACTATTTGATCATCCTGCTTGAAAATTGGTAGGCATGTTCCTTTCATGGAATAGAGTTCCTCTAACAAAGAGTAAAACGAAAATTGACCCTGAAGGAGGGTTGCGAGGGGTCAAGAGAAGCTACAGAAAAAAATTCCTGTTTTTAATTGTTAGACCCATATACTTGAAAAATTTTAAGCATGTTTCTTTTGTTGAATGGGGATTCACTAAGAATGTATTTTAAGCAAATCAAGTTCTGGGGGGGGGGTGCAGACGTATTGATAAAAAAATTACTTTTTTCGAGCTACAAGGACTATAATAATGAAATTTGTTTTGCATTTTTCTTTTGTTGAGTTGAAACCCTCTAAGAGCGGTTATTTTGGAAAACGGCTCTCAACGGGATTACGGGATATTGATAGTAAAGCTTTTGTTTTTTTCTCTTAGATTTAGACTTGAAATTTGGCTTGCATGTTCAATTTACGGAGTAGAGATCCACCGAAAATTGGTTTTGCTGGAATACACTTGGTTTTTGGGTTACGAAAGAGCAAACATCATTCTATGCTTCAATTTTAGAGATTTTTAGAAAACACAAATTAGATGAGTTCTGCCCCTTTTTTTTTATCAACAGGCGACAGTTACAGGTATAAGTATAATTTTTAATACAATGGAATTCTTAATGCAGGACTTAGATATCAATAATTTATACATATATATAAGCAGTAAAAATTTATAAAACATCATGAAATTCCCAGCGAAGCGGGCGGGTAACAGCTAGTAATTAATAAAAATTGGGATTTTTACTCCCTGGAGCAAATTTCAAATAAGAACCTATTTACAAAAAACAGTATAACATGGTTAGTATGATGGTTAATACGGAGTATGTCTCCCGGACGATGCAATACAGGCCTTACAACGCCTACGCATGCTGAGTATCAAATTATCAATCTGATCTTGGGGAATATTACACCACTCATCAAGCAATGCCCTCCGAAGTTCCGGTAGACAGGTGGGAGGGGGTTGACGGGCTGAAATTCGTCGGCCAAGCATATCCCACACGTGCTCTATTGGATTCAAGTCCGGTGAGTATGCTGGCCAATCCATACGGGTGATATCCTCCGATTGAAGGCATTCGTCTACAATGTTTGCACGGTGAGGACGGACGTTGTCATCCATAAACAGAAATTCAGCACCCATGGCACCCCGAAACAAACGTACATGTTGTTCCAGAATGACATTCCGATAGATGTGGCCTGTCATCATTACACTCTGAACATGCAGGTCAGTTCTGGAACCAAGAATAATTCCTCCCCAAGCGAGCCATCTTGCACCACCGTAACGGTGTCGTTCATTGGTGTTCTCTTGGTGGTAACGGGTACCTGGCGCTCTCCATATGAAAGTCCGGTGAGAATCAGACTGCAAACTAAACATGGACTCGTCGGAAAACATCACATAAGACCACTGTTGCGGTGTCCACAATGCATGCTCTCTACTCCAGGTTAATCGCAGGCGACAGTGGGTTGCGGTAAGGGGAACACATTTGACAGGCCTACGAGCATTTAGACCAATGTGCCCTAACCGTCTGTACATGGTCTGCCTTGAAACTGTCGTACCGGTAGCTGAAGAGAGTTGACTAGATAGGTCTGATGCTGTGCTCCGTCTGCTTCTTTTGGCAGTAATTGCCAAATATCGGTCCTCATTCGGCGTTGTACCTCGGGGGCGACCTGTGCTGTAACATCTACTCACATTACCATCATCTTGGAATCGTTGCCAAAGCCTAGAGATGAGACTCTGGGCGACTCCAAGTTCCTTGGATGCTTCCAGCTGGGTACGTCCACATTCCAGTCGTCCGATAATTCTACCACATAAAAAATCACCCAATTGCTTCCTTTGTGCCATAACTATGCGGTTATTGCACTGAAAGGCTTTTAAAGCTCTTGTGAACAATTTTACTTCTTCGCCACCATTCCATATATACCCCTCTCTTACACTCTCGTCATTGTGACGTACTATACGTGCCATCTGGTGGTTTCCTGTAATTTGCATATTCTTCTTCAAGAGGTGTGTGATAATTCTACAGGTGAAATTTTTATTTTAGAGTTCAATTTCTGTGTGATTCTGAATTATGCTTATATTATGGACATGAGTGTAGCTACCGTTGACCCCGAACATGGAAACTAGATGGCCTTAGTTCAAACCGTTAGTTAAAGCAGTCAGACTAATAGGGGTCTAGATGTTGACGAATGACCAAGCGAACTCAGATTCAACGCTTGGGCTCATTGAATTGGCTGACGCAGCTACCACTGGTTAGAATCTTTGGGTTTTCAATATGTCTCACGTTGTACTATGTATAATGGATGACTAACAACTGATTCAATAAAAAATAGAAACGGAATGGTATATAAGGGTAAAGACGAAGGCAAGAAGAATCGAGTACAAAGAAAGAATGTCGCATAAAAATAATTGCTGAACATTTCAGATATTACAGCCTCCTGCAAACATAGAAAGTGGGATATTTTTAAAACGGTCTGAAAATGGCGATCCGACGGGAAGTGGCTGTTGACGCAGAGGAGCAAAGTGTTTGGCGGAACTAATGCTTAAGTCATCGCCTTTGCAACGACACTTTTAGAATTATTCAAAGCATCACAATGCTGAATGGATGGCTTCGTTCCACAGTGAGATGAATTCAGATGACGATGTTTCAGAAGATGACATGGCTGTATTTGAGCAAAATGTGAAAGGTTGTAAAGAAATGTGATTCGTTATCTCGATTAAATTCCAAATTATTGTGGAGAAAGATTAAGACATCGCTTGAAAATAAACCCATTTGTGTATCTTTTGCAATAAAAATTATAGCCAGACCAGATCTTATTGTGAACGCTTGAGATCATTGGGAAATGGAACACGAGGCGTTCCTCCATCCCTTATTGAAATGTATTTGGGTCTTGAAGTGGAGAGGCCTGGATTGAGAGAGAGCTTCCTGATTGGTGGACTGGAAGGAGCAAGAGGGAGTGGCTACGGAGACTGCTTCGGAGACATCCGATGTGATGGAAATTTTTTCAGAGTAAGCGGACGAGACTCGTCTGCTATTGGTCGAAAAGAATCGGAGAGTTAACATGCTATTGGCTGCCTTGAAGTTATGGAACAGAAATTGGGTAGAAGTAAATTACAGTTTAAAAAAAACTAAAAAATACGCTTTTATACTGAATCGAACTAAAAAGTTAAAAAATAATTCTCAATCTAAGAATAATATGATGAACGAGAAAATCAATGTCATTGGGGGTAAGAACGTGGGGTGTTCTATAAATATATCAATTGTTATAGTTTCTAACTTCCATTCCGAAATGCTGAGTTAGTGTAAAAAATTAGTACAAATCACCCACGCTTTTACCCCAATGACATTAATTTTCTCGATCATCATTTTATTCTTATATTAAGAATTATATTTTTACTTTTTAATTCGATTATCTATAAAAGCGTGTTTTTTAGTTTTTTTAAAACTAATATATTTTTCATTTTTTTAGTTCGATCTACAATAAAAACGTGTTTTTTTATTTTTTTTAACTATCATTTATTTATTGTTGAATTTATCCTTGAGTTTGATATTTGGAGCCGAGATTACGTGGCTGCTGGAATTAGTCTTGCTCTTCAATGGATATTAATTAAAGGGTCTGAAGTGTATTTATTCTCTCCGTTTACAGGGCCTCGGATGAGTCCCGTAACGTTATATTAGATTCCGTCTCTATAGAACAGGTCAAACAAAGGTGTGTTAAGTAGAAAAAGTTCAAATTAAAAAAAATGTTAATGTACCACGTTTTTATAATGGACTAAAAAGCATAAAATTCCTCCTATTAGTTTCTTTTTCTCACATTTCCATGCATTGTCATCCCCTTTGAGCAATGGTCCAAATTTCAAGTCTCTAACTCATCGGAAAGTCACACAATTTAAAATCAAAAACAAAATTCCACCCGGACAGAGACATTCAAGAAAGAGAGTTAATAAAAACATGGTAATATTAAATGTCAATCGTATTATCCCCTTTTTAACGTATTGCTATAATGTTATTTCGTCTCTTCACTTCTAAAATAAAAATTTTTTAGCAGTCAGAATATAAACTATTTCTTTTTCCTACACGAACCTTTTTTTTAATTTTAATTTTAAAAAAAATGTTTAGATTATGGTTAGAAATTGCTAAAACACACCAACTCTCCACTTTCTCACATAAAGAACACTTTTTTTGTTTGTTTTATTTTTAAAAACCCCAAGTGTATATTACACTTACATATAATTAGCTTTAAATTAAAAACACTCGATTTAGGGTTATACCTAATTCTTTTAGTTGCTAAATCTGGAATTAATCGCCAAATCTGGAAATGGTACATTGAATTAGTCGCGAAATCTGAAAATGGTTTCTGGAATAAATCGCCAAATTTGAAAACTGTATATGCAATAAGTCGCCAGATCTGGAAGTGGTATATGGAATTATCGCCAATTCTGATTATCGTTATTCCTGACGATCCTGATAAGGACAATGGAACAAATTTTGAAATTATTGTCTTGTCATCGGTCCTTGACAAGTGTGCAAAATTTCCAATTAATTCGATCTTTTAAAGTAGGTAAAAATCGAGTTCTGAGATTCTGTTACATGCAAGTGAAACTTAAAAAAGCGTGTTAAAAACATAAAAACTTTAAAAAATTCCCCTCTCAGTTCTTCATTTTGCGTCCTTGAGCATAGCGGAATAAACAGCTCACAGGGGTAAAACAATAATGCTTTTTAAGGTCTTAAATAAATATCTTTCTAACTAATTGCAATATCGGAATATAAATGGTCAAAACATGCATTATGATCCAAAATAAACGTGTATACAAAAAAATCAGCTCAATCGGTAGAAGATATCAGCTTTATAATTGAGTTGCAAGATTCCACCCGAACAAATTACATACATGCATGTACACATAGCAAGTTAAATAAAATCTTGCAATAATATGTTATAGTTTAAAAAAACTAAAGAACACACTGTTTTCTGATTCGAACTAAAAATAAAAAAATAATTCTTAATATAAGAATAAAATGATGAACGAGAAAATTAATGTCATTGGGGTAAAAGCGCGGGTGCACTATATATAAATGTTATATTTTCTTACTTGTCCTATTCCGAAATGCTGACTTAGTGTAAAAATGTAGTACAAAGCACCCCACGCTTTTACCCCAATGACATTATTTTTCTCGTTCATCATTTTATTCTTATACTAAGAATTATTTTTTTACTTTTTAGTTCGAATCAGTATAAAAGCGTGTTTTTTAGTTTTTTTTTTAAATATAATTTATTTTTCCTTTTTTAGATCGATCTACCATAAAAGCGTGTTTTTTAGTTTTTTAAACTATCATTTATTCATTGTTGAATTTATTCTTGAGTTTGATGTTTGGAGCCGGAATTACGTAGCTAGTAGAAAAAGTTTGAATTTAAAAAAATTTAATGTACCATGTTTTTATAACGGACTAAAAAGTATAAAATTCCTCTTTTTCGTTTTTCTTCTTTTTTCACTTTTTTATACATTGTCATCTACTTCTGAGCTATGGTCCAAATTTCAAGTCTGTAACTTATAGGAAAGTCATACAGTTTAATCAATTACAAAATTCCACCCCGATAGACACTCAAGAAAGCGAGTTAATGAAAGCATGGCTATATTAAGTGTCAATCGTACTAATCCCTTTTAAACGTATTGCTATAATGCTAATTCGTATAATCACTTCTAAACATATTGCTTTATAAGAAAAAATTTTAGCAGTTTGAAGATAAATTATTTTTCCCACATGCACCAGCCTTTTTTTATTTTCATTTTCAGAAAAATGTTTATATTATGGTAAGAAGTTGCTAACGCACCCCCTCCTTCACTTTCTCAAATAAAGAACACTTTTTTTGTTTGTTTTATTTGTAATAACCACAAGTGTATTTTACACTTGCATATAATTAGATTTAATTTAAAAACATTTGCTTTAGGGTTACACCTAATTCTTTTAGTTGCTAAATCTGGAATAAGTCGCCAAATCTGGAAATGGTACAGGGAATTAGTCATCAAATTTGAAAATTGTATATGCAATAAGTTGCTAAACCTGGATGGGGTATATGGAATTGTCGCCAAATCTGATTATCGTTATTCCTGACGATCCTGATAAGAACAATGGAACAAAATTATGAAATTATTGTATTGTGTTATCGGTCAAGTATTGTATTGTGTGTTGACAAGTGTGTAAAATTTCGAAATAATCCGAACTTTTTAAGTGGGTATAAATCGAGTTCTAACATTCCGTTACATATAAGTAAAACTTATAAAAGCGTGTTAAGAATAATTCTTAGTAAAAGAATAAAATGATGAACGAGAAAATTAATGTCATTGTGGTAAGAGCGTGGATGCTTTGTACTACATTTTTACACAAACTCAGGATTTCGAAATAGATGTTAGAAACTATAACAATTGATATATTTATAGAACGCCCCACGTTTTTACCACAATGACATTAATTTTCTCGTTCATCATTTTTTTCTTATATTAAGAATTTTTTTTTTTACTTTTTAGTTCGATTCAGTGCAAAAGCGTGTTTTTATGTTTTTTTAAGCTATAATTTATTAGATTCTAACAGTGTCCCTCAGTGTCCGAACGTAAACGAATCCGAGTAACTTTGAAGATCGCACGATCAAGTGTCTGTTCGTGAACTATCAACGGTAGGTCATACGTCTACCGTGGTCACCACGGGTGACTGGAATCAAGGTTTGATTCCGGAGAGGGAGCCTGAGAAACGGCTACCTTATCTAAGGAAGAAGCGAGCGCACAGAAGCTCATCGATGAAAGTAGGCGGATACTTGGTTGATCCTGCCATTAGCAAATGCTTGTCGCAAAGATTAAGCCATGCATGTCTCAGTACGTTCCGATGAAATATCAGCGAAACCGCAAATGGCTCATTAAATCAGCCACGGTTACTTGGATCGTGACAAGTTGCTTGGATAACTGTGGCGATTCTAGAGCTAATACATGCAGTCGAGCTCCGACCGTTTGCGGCACGAGCGCTTTTATTTGATTGTAGGCAGCCCGAACTTGAACGAAGCTGGGTAACTTTGCGGATAGTACGGGCTAGTCCCAGTGACGTATGTTTCAAGTGTCTGCCTTGTCAACTGTAGGTCATGCACCTACCGTGGTTGCCTTGGGTGACGGGAATCAGTGTTCGATTCCGGAGAGGGAGCCCGAGAAACTGTGACCACATCTAAGGAAGCCAAAAGGCATGCAAGTTACCTACTCTCGGGGAGATAGTGACTAACACTTTGCAAAATTAGAGTGCACCAAGCAGGCCGTGTGCCTGGATAATAATGCACGGAACGTTGGAACACGACCTTGACTCTGGGTTCAGGAGGAGGGTGCAGTAGTAATAAGGTTTTTGTTGGTAAACCTGAGGAAGGGGGGGGGGATCATTGGACCGAGATAAGAAAATCCGCGTTGGACTTGGACCGCGGCGGATCTGGGGAACCCGCCGTGGCAACCGGACGTCGACTTAAATTCCAACAGGGCGGTAAAGGGGTGCCGTCCGGTTCCCCAAGCATGGCTTAAAGAGATGCGCCCACGTGCCCATTGCCCCTTCTTCTAAAGAGGGGAGGAAATTTTTTCATGAAGAGATTCAGCGTATTTTGTGCGGCGGACGTAAAAAGCTAGTATCATACAGCTCAGAGCAGTGGATCACTCGCCTCGCGTGTCGATGAAGAACACAGCCAGCTGATTGATTTGGTGCGAATTACAGAACACTCGGATTGCTGATTATTCGAACGCACATTGCGACTCCCCCTTCTATGTGGGAGCCTCGCCTGTCTGAAGGTCGCATGATGCTTGCAGAGGAATCTGTTGAAAATCGGCTCCGTCGGATGTGTCCGTGGGATCGGAGAAAGAGTCGATCCCCGGGGATTGACCGCGCCGGCGATCCATCCGGAGGAGGAGCCCAGCGCCGAATACCTGCATCGAGAGGGGAAATGTGAAGTAAGGAGTGCGTGTGCGATCGCTGGAGGGACTCATTGCTCTCAGTGAGATTAGATGGCAACACTGTTGGTATCAAGATTGGGTAGAGCGTGGTTGGGGTTCTCTAAGCCTCGTTCCGGTGTTCCACCGAACTTTGAAAATATTTGGAGAGTATTTCCTGTGAATGTTCGGACAGGGTGAGGTGGTGTCGTGTGTAGTTGTGTGGAGGGGATCGTCGGTTCGTCGGGAGTGAGATTTTGATATTTAACACGCTTTTATAAATTTCAGTTGTATGTAACGGAATCTTGGAACTCGATTTTAGCCCGCTTTAAAAGGTCAGATTAATTCGAAATTTCGTACACTTGTCAAGGATACGAGGATCAATACAATAAGTTTACAATTTTGTTCCATTATCCTGATCATGACAACAGGAATAACGATTTTTAGATTTGGGGACTAATTCATTATTCCGTTTCCAGACTTGGGGACTAATTTCATATGCTTTTTTATGATTTGGCGACTAATTGCATATACCATTTCCAGATCCCATTTCCAGATTTGGCGACTAAAAGGTTAGTTAAAACCCTATAAAAGCAAAACCGTTTGCGTCGGCAATTACTTACCATAATTGTCTAGTTTTTCTGAAAATGAAAATAAAATAAATTATAATTTAAAAAAACTAAAAAACACGCTTTTATACTGAATACAACTAAAAAGTAAAAATATAATTCTTTATATAAGAATAAAATGATTAAGGAGAAAATTAATGTCTTGGGGTTAAAGCGTGGGGTGGGTGCTCCATATCAATTGTTATAATTTCTTACTTCTATTCCGAAAAGCTGAGTTAGTGTAAAATTGTAGTACAAAGCAACCCCACGTTTTTACCCCCAATGACATTCATTTTCTCCTTAATCATTTTATTTTTTATAAAGAATTATATTTTTACTTTTTTGTTTGATTCAGTGTAAAAGCGTGATTTTTAAATATTTTAAACTATAATTTATTTTTCCTTTTTTAGATCGATTTACAATAAAAGCGTGTTTTTTATATTTTTAAACTATCATTTATTCATTTTTGAATTTATGCTTGAGTTTGATATTTGGAGCCGAAATTATGTGGCTACCGGAAAAAGTCTTGCTGTTGAATGGATATTAATTAATGGGTCTCGCTCCTTATTCTCTTCGTTTATGGGTCCTGTTTTCGTTAACGATACGGGCTCGGATGAGTCCCGTATCGTTATATTTCAAAGATTCCGTCTCTATACATAGAGGGCAAACTAATAAAAGTGTGTTTAGAAGGAAAAGTTTGAATTATTAAAAAAAAATTGATGTACTATAATTTTATAACGGACTAAAAAGAATAAAATTCCAATTTTTCATTGTTTTTTCTTCGTCTTTTTTTTCACATTTTCATACATTGTCATCCACTTCTGAGCTGTGGTCCAAATTTCAAATCTCTCGCTCATTGGGAAGTCAGTTTAAAATCAATTACAAAATTGCACCGGGACAGACATACAAGAAAGCGTGTTAATAAAAACAATGTAACATATCGTATTCTAAACGTATTGCTTTATAAAAACAAATTTTTTTTTTCCATTTAGAACATAAATCTTTTCCTCACGTGCACGAGTCTTTTTTTTTAATTTCTATTTTCAGAAAATTTTTATATTATGGGAAGAAATTGCGACGCACCCACCCTCCCCTTTCTCACATAAAGGCACACGCTTTTTTTGTTTATTTCAAGTACAAGTGCATTCGATTTTAGTGTTACAACCTTAATCTTTATTCGCTAAATCTGGAATTAGACACTAAATCTGGAAAAGTATATGGAATTAGTTGCCAAATCTAAGAATAGTATACGCACTAAGTCGCCAAATCTAAAAATGGTATATGCAATAAGTCACCAAATATGGAAGTGGTATACGGAATTCTCGGCAAATCTGATTATCGTTTTCCCTGGCGATCCTGATAAGGACAATGGAGCAAAATTATGAAATTATTGTATTGTCATCGGTCCTTGACAAGTGTGCAAAATTTCGAGTTAATCTGACCTTTTAAAGTGAGTAAAAATCGAGTTCCAAGATTATGTTACATACAAGTGAAACTTATAAAAGCGTGTTAAAAAGTGCTTGCCTGTGCGGATTGCAGATTGAGAATATAATTTAAAATTAAGAAAGAAACTATGATAAACAAGATATCAATCATTGGCATGTCCAAGTAATTTTAGCGCGTTTTTCACATGTTGTATTTTAGAATTGGATAATTGAGAAAACTATGGGAAAATTTAAATATGATTCGGCTCATCTAGGGCACAAATGTGATCTAATGCCGAAAACCCGAGGTCAATGGGTTGCTTATTGGCTGAAAAAAAGGTGCGACAAAATATAGAACGAAGACGAAATTTGCGTCCTAATAGCGCTTTTGTTCCGCTACGTGAAAAGCGCTAAAAATAAAAGGAAAATATAGTAAATGGTCATTCGCCACGAGGAGAATGACACAATTAATTACTAGGGGGGATTATAGGAGTCTAGAAGGATTCTTCTGGGCCTCTTAGTATTGACATTGAGATTGTAATTTTCCAGATTTAAGATATTAGAGTTATTAGAACTTGGCAGATTAAGATCTTATTCTCAGGGAAATACATTAATTTAAGGTAGTTCAAAGCATGCGTTTGTAGTTGCGAGATGATTTTTGCTCGGTTTGATTTGCTTTTTAGCGCGTTTTTCACGTAGTGGAACAAAAGTGCTATTAGGACGCAAAATTCGTCTTCGTCTTCGTTCCATATTTTGTCGTACCTTTTTCTCAGCCAATAAGCAACCCATTGACCTTGGGTTTTCGGCATTGGGTCGCATTTGCGCCCTAGATGAGCCGAATCTTATTTAAATTTAATAATTTTTAATTTTTTTTTAAGTACAGTACTACTTTCTGTTAGTAAAAAGTTCAAGTTGCATAATTTTAAAATACAACATGTGAAATACGCGCTAAAATTACTTGGGCATGCCAATGATTGATATCTTGTTTATCAACGCGAGTGATATGATCTACTTAGAAAAATCTCTCCGCTTCTTTAGACAAATGAATGCATCTCAACTCTGACAAAGTGTGTGGGGGAGAGTTAAGAGAATGGGCTGCCAGCTTAGGTATCGCTCTCGTCCCTTAAAACGCGATTCGGAATTATAAGGTCTATCACCAACGACCCTCGTGAAATTTTGAAATGGCAAGGTTAGTTTACAATAGTTCCATCTCCATGCTTGATGTTCAGCTTATCCCGCACTTCGATGCTTTCTGATTTGATTAATTTTTAACAAACTTTTATAAGTTTCACTTGTATGTAACGGAATCTTTGAACTCTATTTTTACCCACTTTAAAAGGTCGGATTAATTCGAAACTTTACACACTTTTCAAGGACCGATGACAATACAATAATTTCATAATTTTATTCTGTTGTACTTATCAGGATCATCGACAATAATCGAATCAGATAATCGATAATCGACAATAATCGAATCAATAATCGATGTCCTTATCAGGATCATCGAATAACGACAATCAGATTTGGCGACAATTCGATATACCACTTCCAGATTTAGCGACTTATTGCATATACCATTTTCAGATTTGGCGACTAATTCCATATACATTTCAAGATTTGGCGACTAATTCCAGATTTAGTGACTAAAAGATTAAGATGCAACCCCCAAAACGAATACACACTTGTGGCTTAGAAAAAGGGTAGGTTGCGTGCGTCAGATATTTCTTACCATTATATAAACAATTGTCCAGTTTTTCTGAAAATGGAAATAAAATAGAAGCCTCATGCATGGGAAAAAATAATTTATGTTCCAACTTTAAATATTTTTTGTTTTTACAAAGCAATACGTTTAGAAGTGATGATACGAATTAATATAATAGCAATACGTTTAAAAGGTGATAATACTATGGACACTTAATACTTCTTCTTAAAACACTTCTATTTGACTTGCATCTACAGAGACGGAATTTTTGAAATATAACGATACGGGACTGATCCGAGGCTCCGTAAACGGTGAATAGATACCCTTCAGACCCATTAATTAATATCCATTGAAGAGCTAGACCAGCTACTTAACTCCAACAGCTACTTAATTCCCCTTTCCCGGCTCCAAATACTAAACGCAAGAATAAATGATAGTGTGAAAAACTAAAAAAAAAAAAAAAAAAAACACGCTTTTATTATAGATCGAACTAAAAAAATGAAAAATAAATTATAATTTTTTAAAGCTATAATTTATTTAATTAGCGTCTCATTTTGAAGGTTGAGATTTTGAACAATGGTAAAATGACGAGGATGACACTTTTCCTGGCACTCAACTCTCCAAACTCTCATAGCATGCCAACGGGATGATTTTGAACATCGACATATTTAACGTGTTTCAGGTCCTCTACACAGTCTTCAGTTGCACAGATTTAAATGTACGACTGGACAATGCCGGCCATGAGTTTGCGACTATCGCGAGGCTAAACGGTATGTACATTGTTGGAGTAGATTGTGCTGCAACCAGGTTGCAACTCCAAATCCACTTTTAAGTTGTGTATTTTTTTTATTTATTATTTCGGAATCAAATAAATATTTTTGCTAAATCAACTAAATTAAATCTCATTCCTCAAATTAACTATTCATACACAGAAATGATAAAAGAATTTTAATAATTTGAATATGAAGTTGTAAAATATATTGAGACATATATAAAACGCAAATATCAAATTATAAATATTTTTTTTTTTTTTTTTTGCCAGTTCTAATAAAATATTTTAAAATTATGACAAAGCTTACACGCTTACACGACACTATCAAATGAACTTTTAGAGAACAAATTTTTTTATAAAGAAAAAAATTTAACTAATCGAGGAAGTAAATTGAAGTTAAATAAAGAAAATTTTCTTTTTAGCTTAAACTTATTTTCTCGGTTTAAGAAGAAATCAATGATCAAAAATTGATCATTTTTGTTAATAGCTGAGAGTTACATATCATGAATTCACAGTAAAATACAGCGTTTAACGCGCACCTGAACTTCAAGCCGCTTTCTTTAGTTTTTACATATATTCACTGCATAACGCGTACTCTCTGTTTTACGAAGAAACCCGAAATTCTCCATGCAATGCTCGTATGTTTTGAAGTCATTTATTCCAAGTATTATCCCAGGCTTTTGAAAAGATTGTATACTTATACAACTCTTTAAGTTCATAAGGTTTGTTATATTTTTAAAAATAAACAGTAATTTGATACATGTAGAAAACTAATTTTTTTTTTATGTTGATCTCTTTTTATTTTTATTTTTTAAACTATATACCTGGCGCATAAAACGCACTCACAAATTTCGATCTTATTTTTTAATGTTGAAAGAGCGCGTTATACGCCGTATTTACTATAGTTTCATACATCTTATTATCTCATATGTTTTGTTTTATCTCTATTATTGTTATCTTAATGAAATCATTTATTTTCTTCTCTATTATTTAATTATTAAAGGAGATCATCATTCGCTTTCATAGAAAAGATTCAACACTTTTTAAAATTTCTTTCAATTATATTCTGTATTTATTCACAGCTAATTTATTGCGTAAGGGGTCTCAGGGGTGTTAATTTTTTCTGGAGGGCTGAAAATATGAACAATATTCAAATACATATAACTCTTTTAAATTATAATTAAATAATTCGAATATTATACACACTAATAAAAAAGGAAGGAGGCTTCGAAAAGTGTAAAACGTTTAAAATATAATCATAATTTAAAAAATTATAAGCATGCGAAAATAAAATTTTTTTATAAGAAATATTAATTAAGTTTTACTGCGCGCACGCTATTTTCTAAAATAGTAGCCTTTGATGCATACAACTTTATAGAATTATAAATTGTATCATACACTTAAAGCCCCAGTAAATTAAGAATAATATGTCTTTCGTATTTCAAAATATTTGAAAAATAATGAAAATTTTTTTAAAAATTTTAAAAATATTATTTTTTTTATTTTTAAAAAATATAATTTATTATTTTATTTATTTAAATTTACTACGGTGTAATAAGGATACATTTAATTTTATAAATCAACTTATTTCTAGTAATTAAAGCTAATACTTTTGAAAATAGCATGCGTGCAGTAAAACTTAATTATTATTTCTTATAAAAAATTTCTTTTTTCATATGCTTATAATTTTCTAAATTATGATTATATTTTAAACATTTTACACTTTTCTGGAGCATCATTCCTTTATAAATAATGTGTAAAAGAGTCGAATTATTTAATTTAAATTTAAAAGAGTTATATGTATTTGAATATTGTTTATATTTTCAGCCCTCCAGAAAAAGTTAACACCCCTATATAACATCGATTCTTCCAAACTGTTTTTTTTTTAAAGTATTGTAATTGCGATTAATTATCGTCATATGACGGTGTCTTAAGACGGTACTATTTTCCAAAAATCAAAAGGGAGTTCCTTCGACTTTTTTTTGTTTTATTTCTACATAAATTTCTGATATGAGGATTATGGAAATTGTGTTAAAACTATCATCTTTTGTACATTCCTTAGTACCTAAACTTTTCTTTAAACTAATAACCAATAAATAAAAAACATATTCAGAGTAGAATTCTCTTGAAAACAACCAGAATATAAAACTTTGGACTTACCGTTCAATGTAACAAAATATATTCAATACAAATAGTTTTTTTTTCTCCTGAAAATTGCAAGATTCGTAAAATGAGCCTTGATCGCGGAGGAGGAGAAAGTAGTGCTGCTCTGAAATGAACAGTCCGGGAAAAGAACTCTGTGGCTTTTTCACGATCGGTGATAAAATGATTGATTAGTTCTAAAGTCTGATTTTTCCCGCTCCTGAGCGTGGCATACCTCCGCCCAGCTTTCTTTTTAGAAGGGAGCTCTGGCGATAGATGAGGCATTAAATAGGAATAAAGCTTGTCTTTCTTACCAAATAAAAATTCTTCGAACAGCACAAATTATAACGGCATTATAATCTTTATAACCTATTGATTATAGGAATTACAGTCCCCTCAGATATTCTACTTAATTTCTAATAAAACAGACAAATCAGTTATAACCAGGGCTTTAAACCGTAATTTTTTTCGTTCCGGTTCAACTATATATATATATATATATATATATATATATATATATACATATATACACATCGGTTCAGTTCCGGTTTTTATTGTCTCAAAAATAGCGGTTTTCGGTTGAGGTTCGAAGAATGAATAATTTGACTGTCTATTCTTATTTCTACTAAAAATACTTTTATCATAGGCAAAAAGTGTAATTCTATCAACATTTGGAAGATTTTATTTTTTTCAGTCGTTACTGAGGGAATTTATATAATGAACCAGCGGTGAACCGAAACGGGCGGTGAGCAGAGAACGATGCGCATTGGCATTGTTATCTATTATCAAAATCGCATTTGACAACTAGGTTCATGATTATATGTACCTTCTTCGCTTGATGCTTCCATCGCGTGCTTGGACTTGTAATAATTACCGTGAAATCTTGTGATAGCGTTTGGTTCCTGCTTACACATGAACCCTCTTGTCTACCTGTAAACCCGGTTAGAGGTGTGGGAGAAACAGAATAATCCACAGACATGTTTTTCCATCGAATCAATTTATTAATTCTAATTATTAATCAGACACAATTCTAATTAAGGTATATGATTTATAGTAGAGTACGGAGGTGAGATTACATAACCCGGGGATAATACTACAGACCCTCAACTGAATCTAAGACAGCTTAAATACGCTCAAATATAACTACCTCGTACACTAATTAAACTAGCTTCTATTTAATCAAACTCGCAGTACCTGAACCTTTTATGCATCGGATCCTACACTGGAAACTTGCAGGTGCTCTCTTCGGCTTTCTCAATGTCGTTGGCTTCATGCTCTGTAAACTTTAACTAATTCCACTCCTTTTCAATCTTCAACTAACAACTAACTCGCGGACTTTATGTTAACTCCTACTTACACACTCCAACGTGCCAACTCCAATGTATTAACTTCAGCTTGTCAATTGGCAAATTCCAACGTGTCAACAACTACGTGTCAACCCTCAAACTAGCGAAAACAGAATTTATATAATATACCTCATTTACATAATCACGTTTCCTTACTCGATGAAAGTTGGTTAAAATAAATATTTTCCTTAAAGAGAAATGAAGAGATTAGTAGAACCGCGTATAGATCCGTCACAATCTGACGTATAACGTGCCCTTTTAAACTCTGCCAAGTTAAACTGAGATGGAGTATTGAAGAAATTCTTTAAAAAATTTATCAAACTTTAATCTATGAAACTCAGATAAAAAATAATTACAGAATCGGAAAGATCATTTTTTTTTATGTTTCTTACCCATCAAAAAGGAATCCGCTAGGAAAACTATAAGAGAAAAATATTATCTAGAAATGCAATATATTTTCGATTAAAAAAATAATTTTATAATAAAATGAAGGATTTTTTTAAAGAAATTTCATAATTTTAAGCCTACAAGTAATTTAAATATACCTCATTTTATCACCAGTAATCTAAACACACACTACGACATGTGTCCTTAAATTTAATTACAAATAGAATCTGTTAATTTTATTTGAGTTTTTTTTGTTTGAAAAATTACGGCAATTTTGTTTTTCTAGATGAGTTAGGCACATTGTAAAACCAGCTCAAGGTTATTTATATTCATAAAATGTGCCAAAAGAGAATAATTTGCAAAATGACCTGAAATATTTTAAAAATAAAGAGAGAAAAAAATCGAATCTTAGAAGAAACATTTCGTTAAATAGGAAATGCACTTCGCTATTTGGAGTTGTTTTACGATGAAAAGAGTAATATTTGCTTGGTTCCAGGAAAAAGTTCTTAAAATAGAGAAATTCCCAAAATAGAAGTTCGTTACATGGAGATCTGACTGTATAAAAATAATGCGATGGTTAATTATTTTTTCAAAATCACAAGTTTCTAAAGATGACCTGAGCAATTAAAAAAATAGATTCTTACGCAGAAGATATTCAATGTCCAGCCAAAAATTATCATTATTTGATAAAACTTTATTTTTTGATTACAACATGCGTTTTGAATCTTAAGTATTTTTTTGATTAATACAAATATTTAAATGCCTTTTGAAGTTTTTTAATAAATAACTAAAATTTCTTCTAATATGTTAGAGAAATATATCCCTTATCTTCAAAATATTTCAAATAAATAATATATTTTTTAAGTTTTTCAAAAATAGTCAAAATTTTAATTAAACATTTAATAACTTTGTCATTTATGAAGATATATATATAATCTCACTAAACCTTTTTTTCGTGTGTAGAACAATGTTACCCAAAATCTGCACGAAGATTGAAAAAATTGCTTAAAAATTACGGATTTTAAAAAATTGTGTTTTTAGTCTAATACTCCTTTTTGCGAGAATTAATTCAGCTAAACCAGGGATGGGCGAACCAGCGTTCAATGAGTTGAACAGGCTGAGAAACCTGTCCAGCGATAACTAAAAAGTAAAAAATAAATTAAAAGTAAAAAAACTTTTTTAAGAACAAGCTTTTATTTAAACGCGCTAAAAAGAATAAAATAAACTTTTCCTTTAAAACTTTTTTTACTATCAACTTATAACGTCATTACGCAATTTATATGATATAAAAGATTGTCGCGAGATTTACCTGTGTAGATAAATAAGTAAAATAAATAATTTGACCTGATTGATTTTAGTTTTTAAAAATTCAAACTAAGTAAATATGAATACTTAAATATTGCGACAAGCTTTTATATCATATAAATTGTGTAATGACGTTATAAGTTGATAGTAAAAAAAGTTTTAAAGGAAAAGTTTATTTTATTCTTTTTAGCGCGTTTAAAGAAAAGGTTGTGCTTAAAAAAGTTTTTTTACTTTTAATTTATTAATATTTAATGTTTAGTTTTAATAAGGTAAGGTTTTATAAAGGTTAATATTTAATAATAATTCCATAAAATATTTTTTTTAAATTTGTTGCAAAATGTTTGTAAAATTTAAATTTTTTGAATTTTTTAAAACATTTTTTAAAATCTTTCAAAATTTTTTCCCAAGATAATATACTACATAAAACTGTGCATGGTTTTTTTTCTGCTGCTGCTCTTTAATTTGTTATTAATCTTTTTTCTAGTTAAACATCCAAAAATTTTCAAAAAAGCATTAATTTTGATTTTGAAATTGGACAGCAAAATTTGATAACGCGGGTCCAAATAAATGGCTCTTACTAAACTATATGGTTACGTTCAATTAGAAAATATTGATAAATTGTTTACAGTAACAAAATCATTGAAAATATATCGAACCGAAATAAACCGATATTTTTTTTTTCGGTTTAGTTCCGGTATTCGTTTTGACCAAAGTAACGTTTTTTCCCCGTTCTTCAGTTCAATTCAGTTTCGAATCTCTGGTTATGATACCCTTATAATTTCCTGATGAGTAAAAAGACAAGCTATATATATTCCTATTTAATCCCTCATATGGCTCATATGCCTCATAGGCCTGAAGACTGAAGCAGAATGCGTCTACTGGTTCTCTCTCTGAAAAAAACAACCAACATTCTTTTCCTTTTTAAAAAAATTGATGTAATAAAAATTTCCCTTTTTCTCCGTTATTTTTTGTATAGATAATGTTTTCGTCCCTAAAATATGAATTCGGAGAACTATGAAGTGTTTTCGGGGAGCGCCTTCCCTCTTGAAGTAGATCAAATATTATAGGGGCATCACGTAAAGAATTTTATTGGAAAAAAGTATTGCATGTCTTATTAGAAATTTTCAAAACATAAAATTAACGTTAATTACAACGTTCATTATAACGTCCAGGAGTCACCTACCCCTACATTGTATTCAGTGACTCAGATGTGTTTGCATTTTTTTGTAGAATGTTGAGGTCTTTATTGAAGTTATCTGCATTATTTATCTTCCGCGTTTCCACATTTTGCTTCCGTTGCCACATACAAGGTGATTATACTTAGTTAAAATTCTAAAACGCTATAAGAAAGAACCACTGAGGAGTGAGATCAGAATGACCTCAAATTTGAACCGAATATTATTGAAGTAGGGGGAAAGCGTATGACACAAGAAAGAAGGTAGTTCCAAATTTTAGCAACAGAGGACGCTCGCTGTAAGTATCAATTTAAAAGGGTTCGATTAGAAATGACAGTGAATTGTAAAACAACAGCTAAGGTGTAAGTTACACGTTAAACCATATGTGCTGTTCAGTACGCATGACTGTTCAGGTGTGATACTGTTAGTTATGTAAGCCCACCCACTACGGCAAGGTCATATCACATCGAATGTTCAAAATCGGCTTTTAATTGTCCTGAGGCCAAAAACCGCATAAAAAGAGTCCATCAAATCGGTTTTTAAATTTCGTGTGACTGGCGCAAAACATGTTCAGTATGCTGTCCTACGTTGTGTGCAACAAGTTTAAATCGAGAAACAGCGTGTTTCATAACTGATTGAAGTGTCTCCGGGCTTACGTTCAGAATGTGTTGCGCAATGTGTGACTTCAGTTCAGCTAAGTGTGCAATCAGAGCACTGAACACATCTTTCAGAAGCCATCCACAGCCAGAAGCCCCACGGATTAAGATCAGGTGATAGAGATGGCCAGGCTGTAAGGAAATGGCGACTGATAGCTCTAGCATTTCTAAAATACCCATTCATCAGGTGCTTCACAGGATTTGCAATGTGCGGTGTAGCACCATCTTGCATAAAAATGATCCCATCCACACAACCACGCTGCTGAAGATCTGGAATGATGTGGTTGCGTAAAAGATACTCATAGCGCCGACCAGAGACGGTAATGGTAACAGGACCAAAAGCACCCGTCTCCTCGAAAAAGTATGGCCTTATGATAAATGATGCCGTAAGCCCGCACCTTACAGTGACCTCTGCAGGATGAAGTGGTACTGGCTGAGTTGCAAGTGAATTTTCTGTTCCCCATATTCGGCAATTCTGTGTATTGAAATATCCAGTTGGATGGAAATGGGTTTCATTTGACCACAACATTTTCAATGGCCATTCATTGTCCACTTCCATGCGAGCAAGAAATTCTAAAGCAAAAGTCTCTCTTGCTGGCATGTCAGAAGGAAGCAACTCCGGCACATGGCTAATTTTGTATGGATAACAATGCAGGATGTTTCGTAGAATTTTATGCCCCGTGCTCCCAGGTCTGTCGAGTGTTCCGGCGATTCCCGGAGCACTGCTCGGTTGCAAACCCCCGCTCGACTCCTCCTGTACTGCGCTGTGGCCAATTCTTCAACTACCGTCGAATTCATTTTTTCCCTCCCTCTATCAGATTGCACATGGATAGAACCTGTCTCTTCGAATTTTTAAATCATTTTCTCCGAACCCTGGGCAGTCCTCGGGGGGATCAACGTTTTTTTTATACCCTTGAGTGTCCGGAACTCCTGCAGATCTATTGGTGCTGTCATTATTCTTGTAAAAAAGCTTTACGAGCAAATGCGGTCCTTCAATGAGACAGTCATGGCGAAATTCTCAGACGTGAAATGAGGAAAAGTCGGGTGTGTGACAGATATTTTCATTTACAAATCCTGACACTTACAGCGCCACCTGTTGATAAAATTTGAAATTTTTTTTTCTTATGCCATATGCTTTCCCCCTTCATCAATAATATTCCGTTCAAATTTGACGTTATTCTGATCAGTGGTTCTTTTTATAGCGTTTTGAAACTTTAACTTTAATTATAATTACCTTGTTTATAGAGAGAACATTTTTTAACTTAAGTACATTGTTCAGAAGGGCATTTACTTGAAAAACTTCTGTGTGTTCTTTTACATGAATTTACAAATAAAAATTTAGAAGTTTTTGCTTGAATATAGATTTTAACGTCGAATCTGTTGATATGTAGATAGACGCTCCTTCTTCATTGGCAACCTGTCTGATTTATCCTAGTGCTGGAACAGATTTTTGAATCCATTCCTGCTTATCCATTTACCTGGGAAATATCCTGTTATAATTTGTTTTCTTAAATGAGAAATTGGCTCCATTTTATAAGTGTTAATTGTCGACAATTCCGCTAGAAAATTGTGTAGTTTTGTAAATAATTGCACGTTATTCTCTTTGGCATTTCATGAACAAAAATTTTAAAAGCAATGCATTCACTTTTTCTGATTTGTCTAGTATGTATATTCCGTCCTCGAATGGGCATGTTTACTTTATTTAAGGTATCCGAACACGTTGAAAATGACCGAATTCAGTCAAGACAGATATTTTTTTTTGTTTTATTGAACAAAGCTCTCTTTTGACTTTACGAAACGTACTTTGTTTTGTTTCGGAGCTACCTAGAGGCCAAGTGACAATCCATTTTAGTAAGTTAGAAAAACCAGAAGTGGGTTTTTGATCTACCAGAAGTGGGCATTTAAATGGCTCAAAATCTATCATGGCGTGTCTGATAACTCAAAATATTACGATTGTATTTCTATAAAACTTTTTAAATATTTAGAGAATGTAGTAAAATATTTCTTATTGTATGAATACTTTTTGAGTTATGGCTTGTTATTAAAATAATGGTCTCATAAAGAATGTAACATTTCTTATAATGTTTATTCAATCAGCTCTAAAATTTTCGAATTTTAATAAAAAAAAATAAAATTTTAGTACTTTTTCTAGATAAATGCATCTAATTTGTTTTAGTAATACTTTTACTAATATATGTTTATTACTTTTTTCTCTAACTGCTTTGAAGTTTTTCAAAAATATTGCTAAAATTTCACTTATAATTGTGATTTTTGTAGAATTCAGGTAATTTATTTTAAATTTTGATAGTTAAATAGTAATATTTATTGGTATTGAATCCTAAAAGAGACTTTATAATGTTTTAGTATGTTTTAGTATTTTGTTAAAGAGTACTCCGATCGAGTTCGGATACCTTAAAACTGCAATTATGTCTGCTAAGTAGGACATTCATTGCAACCATATTTTACTACATAATTTGGGAGCATACTTATCCGCTTAACCTCTTGAGTAACGTGTAACCACTTGTGCAGCGTTTCTCAAACTGTGGAGCATGGCCCCCTGGGGGCGGGGAGCAGGATCACCTACTTTATCCAGTAATCCTAATTTAAATTAAATCATTATATAATTTTTATGTTTATTTTTTTGTACCTACCTTTTTTACATTTGAACATTTACCTCAAATCAAAATATGTCACCTAATGCCGCGATATGCATTCAATGTTTAGAAACCATTCCGTCCATATTCTAACACAATATTCCCCCCCCCCCCATTTGGTGACAATTTAATTTTGCGAAATTAATCGACAGAATTTTTAATAAGAATGTTTTTTTCTCTGTTTTAGACAAATTTTTTTTTTTAAATTGCACATTTGATACTTACGTATATTATCGCAACAATCTCCAACGTTCAAGATACTCGCCAAGTTGGTAATTCCATTTTCATATGTGTTGTACGCGCCGGATTGGCAATCATGTGCTTTGTTATATAAAGTGTCACTAATAGGTTGCGATAATACGTAAGGTACTTCTCATTTAATGTTACCATTGGAATACAAATGGCAAAATTAAGATTTTCTGATATATATATATATATTTTGAGTCACCAAAATATTGAACCTCATTTTGTTTTTGATTGCTTTTTAAGATGTAAGTTTATGTTTATAATTTTATTAAACAGATTCCATTAGTAATTTGCTTACAAAATACTTGAAGCTATTACGGTTTGCTTTGGTCAGGGACGTAGTTATCGCTGTATCAGCCAATAATGCAAGGCTCCCAAGTAACAGGAGCCCCAACAAATGTTACTACAGTCCCACTAACATATCTCAAAAAGACCTTCAAAGGAATTTGGATACAATTCACACTCAGAGCTGTTTTGCAATTTCATATGTTTTTATTAAACAGATTCCATTAGTAATTTGCTTACAAAATACTTGAAGCTATTACGGTTTGCTTTGGTCAGGGACGTAGTTATCGCTGTACCAGCCAATAATGCAAGGCTCCCAAGTAACAGGAGCCCCAACAAATGTAACTACAGTCCCACTAACATATCTCAAAAAGACCCCCAAAGGAATTTGGATACAATTCACACTCAGAGCTGTTTTGCAATTTCATATGTTTTTATTAAACAGATTCCATTAGTAATTTTCTTACAAAATACTTGAAGCTATTACGGTTTGCTTTGGTCAGGGACGTAGTTATCGCTGTACCAGCCAATAATGCAAGGCTCCCAAGTAACAGGAGCCCCAACAAATGTTACTACAGTCCCACTAACATATCCCAAAAAGACCCCCAAAGGAATTTGGATACAATTCACACTCAGAGCTGTTTTGCAATTTCATATGTTTTTATTAAACAGATTCCATTAGTAATTTGCTTACAAAATACTTGAAGCTATTACGGTTTGCTTTGGTCAGGGACGTAGTTATCGCTGTACCAGCCAATAATGCAAGGCTCCCAAGTAACAGGAGCCCCAACAAATGTTACTACAGTCCCACTAACATATCTCAAAAAGACCCCCAAAGGAATTTGAATACAATTCACACTCAGAGCTGTTTTGCAATTTCATATGTTTTTATTAAACAGATTCCATTAGTAATTTGCTTACAAAATACTTGAAGCTATTATGGTTTGCTTTGGTCAGGGACGTAGTTATCGCTGTACCAGCCAATAATGCAAGGCTCCCAAGTAACAGGAGCCCCAACAAATGTTACTACAGTCCCACTAACATATCTCAAAAAGACCCCCAAAGGAATTTGGATACAATTCACACTCAGAGCTGTTTTGCAATTTCATATGTTTTTATTTTAACCTTCTTTTTAAGTGCAGTCAATTGGTTTCAGTAAATAAAATTGCATTGCAGAAAATCGAACTAAGGTCTTCACACTGGGCAAGCTAAAGCAGCGCGAGGGGTAATTGCTCATCAATTTGAAATAGGCATCAGCGAACGAGCAATACAGACAGATGGCTCAGTGGAAGCAGGTGGTCTTAAGATTGTAATATTTTTTCAAATTATGCTTTCGCATTGAAAAAATAGCTCAGTTCTTTTTATGTCAATTAATGTTAGTATTGTATTTCATTTTTTAATTTATTTTTAGCTTGGGCTATATACTTTGGAAAATTTTCATACATAAAATACTAATATATATTCTGTATGCTATGGATCTATTTGGATTGTTTCAAAATTTCTCCACAAACGAGTAGCGTACCAATTGAAAACTTCTACCTAGTTTATCTTTTTCCAGTGAGCCTAAATTAAATTAAAAGATATTTTTTATTGCTTAGTACTTACGTTTTTTTTTTAGTCGACCATTTACCTAAAATCAAAAGACATCGCCAAATGCTGCAATATGCATTCAATATGGGAAAACATTTATATGCCTGTTTGTACACAAGAATATTTTTTTTTGCACTTGGCTGTTAATTTTTCTACTAAAGAGTTGAAATTTCTAAAAGCTGTTGCAATAAAATTAGACTCTCAAAGAATCTATTTTGTGTGATTTCAAAACTTTGTTTGATGTTACCATGAAATACAAATGGGAAAATTAAGATTTTCTGATGTCTATTTTGTGTTTGTTTTGGTATTTACATTGTTGTGTGGCAACATTATATGAAAGGAAGCACATGGTTGCCGATTCATCGTGTACAACACATACAAAATCGGGGTTTACATAGTTCCAATAGTACTTAAGTACCTTTTTTGAAACTGTTTTTGGTGATTTCCTCAAAATATTGAACTTTAATTTGTTTTTGGTAGCTTTTAAACATTTAAGTTTGTTATAACTAGCTGTACCCAGTCACGCATTTCTGTGACTCACAAGGGGAGGGCATAACTAAGGAAATTCATTTAGGGACGAGACTTGGTATATTAGTATTACTCCATTTGGGGGCTCAACCCTCAATGTATTAGCGTCGAATGGCCAGTCAATTCGGAGAAAATAGCCTTCGAAATTCATGCTTAGCTTATATACAATTAAGTTTTGATTATTTCCCGCGACGCAGCAGCTTGCTTGGTAAAGTATCTGTTTTCCACGTGGTAGACCTCGGTTCGAGTCACGCGATTGTTTTTTTTCTTTAAATTTTTAAATTCATTAAATTTTTTGTACAATTAACCCTCTGAGTGTTCGTCCTTGTCCTGAAAAATCATTCCGAAAGCGTTTACTTCTTTTTTGAGAATTCCTTCGAAAGTGCAACACATTTAATTCCTTTCCCCTGTAAAGAACGCGGGAGGTCTACAGGGGAAGATTTTATTACTCAGTTCGGCCTCTTTGTTGCTTTAAAACCGGGAGAAAACTCGTTCACAGCTGTGACGTTGCCTTGTGCGAATTTTGGGTGGAAAAAGCGTGGTTGTTTGATCGGTTAAGTCACAATAAAAGTGAAGAGTTAAAAAAAATAATAACTCGAAAGAAAGAAACTTGTTACAAAAGTTAAAAAAATTGTTTATTTTAAACAAAACAAAATTTTTAAAAATTAATTTAAGAAAAATAAACTATTTTGGACTAACGATTTGAGCCAGGAAAAAGTACCTTGTACTTATTGTGGAATATGAGACTAAGAAAACACAAATACATCGTAATGTTTTTTTAAAAAGTAACTATGTAAAAAAGAGTAAAAGTGACCATCTCTCCTCTCTTTTTAAACAATAAGAGAATATATGAAGTATCGTTACATACGACGATTATGTTTATGAAATGAAATCAATCTTCCTCTATTCAATTATATTTTAAATTTAAAGTAACATAAAGAGGGATTTCAATACTTTTAATTTATATATATTTTAATCCTATAAATGATGTTTTTATGTTAAATTAATTTTTCGGAAAAAATCTAAATTTTATTTCTTAGTCAAACAACTTGTACTAAGCAAAAATACCTTCTTTACATAGGCATTTGTGACGGAGCAAAAAGCAAATTTAGTCAAATTTTTTATTTTAATTTTAATGGGAATATATTTTTCTTCAAAATGTAAAAGTATTTCTAACCATTTTCTATTAAAATTAAATTTTTTATTTTTCTGTTTCTTTAGTGTTAAACGGAAAATTCACCGATAAATACAACTTTCACACAATTCAATCATTACAAATTCTAATGAGAGAAAAAACTTCTCCCAATTAATTTTGTCTTTCAAAACAGTACACTTAAAACAATTTTGCTCAGTGAAGCTAACCGATAATTCCGCAATGTATTCATATTAATTTTTTAAAAAAAAAATAACATTCCGAAATGCTGTATTCAATTTTTGAGTATAAAAAATAATGCCTGCTGTGGAGAAGACAGTGAATGAGATGTGATGTATGGTTTTGAAAGAATGTTTTCGTACATGTAGAGTATTTTTGAAAATTTAAATATCACCAAAGCTGATCATATGATTGTAAATGAGTCTTATTTTAGAATGTGAGCTGTGGGGTATCAAAATAAAACATTTTACTTTTAAATAGCCAAGGAGTTTATACTCAATATCCTCTTCATAAAATTGCTTACAACTTTTATTCAAATTGTAAAGAAACTGAAATATAAATATCTGACTTAATCCAGTCAAAAAAATTCATATTATGTGAAAATACTGTTCCTCCACTTATTTAAGTACATTTATAAGCTATAGCCCAAAGCAATATTTTATTTTTATAAACGAGGCACAAAAATTCAGTTATAAAAATATATTTTTCATTTTAGAACATATAAACCGTACACGGATTGTAAGACCATTTCTAAAATACTATGAGTTTTTAGAGGAACAAAAACATATAATTTTGGGTAGTTCAAAGTTTTAATATAATACGCAAAAATTTATATTATTAAGCAAATACGTTTGACAAAAAAAAAGTAATTTATTTAAATCTTGTATTGCATGAATAAAATATCAGTCAAAGATCTTCCTGAAATAAACACAATTGAAGGGAAAATGTTTAATTTGCAATCGATAGCATATAAACGTTTCTGTTAGAGGTATCCCCGAAGTGAGGCAATCCTATTCGGTAAAAAGTAAAACTTATTGCTGGAATCATACAATTTCCTAATGAATGGGTGAATCCGAATATTTTTTTCATGTAAACTGTTTGGACGAAAATGGCTAAATAGGAACATTTAATAATTTGCATAAATTAAAATTAACCGTTATAGTTTATATAATTTCTTAAGATTACAAAAGGTGTATTTTAGAAGCACAAGTTTTGATAGGAGTACGGCTTACGAAAAGTAGAACAAATATATCTGAAGGACTATGGTTTGTTACCTTAAATATTGTGAAACACAACAAAGTATATTGGAAATCAATTCCACAATTCGTGTTAATAAAAATGTATGAAAAAACTGCAAGACTTATTTTTGTATTTGAAATGTGCGGCACCCGTCAAAACCGCTGGGCCCTCACTTTTTGCCCAGCTCCCCCCTACCTAAACCAGCTCTGCTCTAGCAAGTGAAAATGCCGTCTTCTGTTTATCAAGATTATGTATTGCAGACTGCATCATGTATGTTAGATGTTCGTTTTTTTCTTCTACGTCAATCTGTTAAAATCTGAATTTAAAATTATATGAAATTCTTTACATTCGCAACAATGCCCTTTATAATTTTTTTAATAGTACATGAATGCGTCTTCAAACATTACATTACATTTATGTTGACTTTTTAATTAATATTAAGTATGACTTAACGCAGAGATTTTCTGAATTTTAAAATAGATAGTTCAAAAACTCTTGTAGATATGATCATAATTTTTCATTCCTGTGTTTTAGCTTCTCAGTATTGCTTCTACTTAAAAATTTATTGTATATTCATCAAATTTTTCAGCATAATTTTTGCTCTTAACATACAGTTTTAACCGAATTGTATGAAATTTACGAAATGCATTAAAATGCTTAAGATTCTTATGTTAAAATTTTAATTTAATATTTTATTCGAAGAATTGTTAGTACTTATGGTAAATAATTTTTAACTGAGTATGTGCACGATACATAAATATTTTTTTCTGAAATTTCAAATACAGTTTCTAATATAAAATTCCTAGTTTTGTATGAAAATCTGGATATTTTCTGAATGTTAATTATAATAGATATCCAGATTTTAATTACTTGTTCTTCAGTTAGCTTTAAAAAAATAAATATTTAGAAATTTTGCATGAACAAATATGTTTAAAAAAAAATTTAAAATTGATCTTTATATATATTTATATGCGTAAACGTCAACTGTAAATGTATCCGAATATTTTTAATTACTATTTATTCAAATATTCAAGGTTAAAAAAATGAATTGGTATATAAAAAACCCCACATTCATGTTTTCTCTGAAGTAAACTGAAACTCAAGCATTTTTTTAAAATTCAAATATAATTTGGTGTATTGTAACAATACGCGCCCTGAACATCTGGCTTTAAAATTTAAAAAAAAAATAATGGATTTGAATTAGTTTTTCCATTATTATTTTTATGAAAGCGTAAGAATTTTTTACAAATAATTTGATGCAAAAGTTTAGAAATTATTCATTTTTAGTAGTTGGAAAGTTTAAAAGGTTTTAAATTTTGAAGCGTTCGGTTTCTTATTAACTTTTTTGACACCTTATAATGAAATAATCATGGTTTAAAAACTGAAAACATTGGTTAAGAGAAGAAAAATGAAGCAATTAAATATAGTTCTAGATATTATATAGATATTTATATATTTTAAGAACTTAATTTTCCGTTTCATCATTTTAAGATGAAGAAAATAATACGAGTTAATCAAGCAAAGAGAATATACTTAAAAAGTTATTTGTCCAACTATATAAAATAGCAGATTACAGTCCCAACTTATTAAAACTTCAAATTAATATAAAATCAAAAGTGAGTTATATAATATTTTATTTATACGTTGGAACATTTTTCAAAACTTGAAAAAAAAAGTTAAATTGCTAAAAGTACAAAAAGAATTTATTTAATTCAAACGAAATAATATCTCAAATGAAGCTAAATTACAAACACTAACTAATAGTTCGTACACTAAGGGGTCTAAAGAAATTCTTCCCAACTTTTTTACGATTGCTTCAGGGTCAAAACGCAGGGTTCCCCGAGAGCCATAAACTTCCTGTCAGTGACCATTGTGTCGTCGCAACCCTTCCTAATTATCTTTCATGGTGTTAAACCATAAAAGAGGGGAAAGGATTTCAGAAAAACACGGCCTACCCGCTTTTGAAGCACTCTCTTGAAGTCAGAAAAATATGTGTGGTGCGTTTTCGAAGCATCTCTAGACGTGCGGAAAAAGACGTTCAAACCGCTAAGAGGGTTAAATAAATTTATTTATTAAATATTAAATGATATTTTAGGTAATTATTTTATATTTTATTAAGTAAAATAATTACTGTAATCGTGTAAATATTTATATTATATATTATAAATATATTATTATATTAAGAAATAATATTTATAATAAAATATATAATAAATATTAAATGCTTTTTATATAAAAATTAGTTGCAATTTGTGACGGATCTAGACGGTCTTTTGATTAACCTCCTCTATTTTTCCTAAAATAATTTATTTATCTCAACCAATCTTCACCGAGAGCAGGCGTGATTTATGAAAATAAGATATGTTATATAAGTTCGGGTTTCGCGGGTTAAAAAAGTTAAGTAAAGTGAAGAGATAGAAGAGTGAAGTTAAGTGAAGTAAAGATCGCGAGGTCAGCACGCAGTTGTTGACATTCATAAATAGCGATTACGTGTGGAGCTACGCGAGTAGGAGTTGATTGAAGCTTGTAAAAATCAGTGTTACAGAGTGTGGATCCTTCAACCATTCCTCAGCCAGTAAAAATGCAGAAATCATCACGAAGTAGCAGCCGATGTAAAAGATAAGGTCAGTGATTTAATTTAAGGTATTGCGAATATTAGTACATGGCGTAGCTGTAATTGTGCGTGTTTAAGCTTTCCTAGATTCAGTTGCTATTCTGTTATTCCGCTAGTATTAATTCCCCTTTTCGTGCTGCACTCTATTTTGTTTCTCTTAAATTTGAATTGTGTGTTTCTATCCTTTTGTGTTAATTAGAATCAGTAAATCTATTAATTTGCAATTATGTCTTTCGATCATTTAAGTCCGCCTACACATCCAGTAATATTTGCAGATAGACGGGGAGATGGTAGTGCAAGGGGTGGCATTGAGCCACGACAAATTAGTTTTATAACGTGAAATACAATATATTACATAGAAAATATTATATATAATATGACATAATCTATGAAGCATATTATTATTAAATTAATTATTTTATAATTAATATAATAAGAATAATATATGTCTTTTAATATCTTATTAATTTAATTATTTTATAATTATATAAAATATTTACAAATTTTTTCTTCGTTTTAAATAAATTTATTTAATTTAAAAAAATAATTAAATAAATTGAAAAAAAAGTTGATCACGCAAGTGCTTGACTTGAACCCTTTCCGCAAATTAAATAAATTTATTTAAAAAGAATTTATTAAATATTTATATAATTATAAAATAATTAAATTAATTAATTATATAAAAAGACATATATATTTATTATATTAATTATAAAATAATTAATTTAATAATAATAATATATTTTATAAATTATTTTATATTATATATAATATTTTCTTATAATATATTGTATTTCACGTAATAAAATCATTTGGAACTAACTTTTATATAAATAGCATTTAATATTTTTCATATATTTTATTATAAATATTATTTATTAATATAAAAATATATTTATAAAATATAATATAAATATTTTCTTATTGCAGTAATTATTTTACTTTATAAACTACAAAATAATACTCTTAATAAATTACTTTATAAATGCAAAATAATTACATATACTATCATTTAATATTTAATAAATAAATTTATTTAATTAAAAAAACAATTAAATGAATTGGACAAAAAAGTCTATCGTGAGATTCAAACCCTATCCGTCCGCATAGAAAGCAGGTGCTTTGACAACCGTGCCATTGGGTCGCAGGAGATGTTTAAAACTTAGTTGTATAAAAGCTAATTATGAATTTCGAAAGCTATTTTCTCCAAATTGACTGACCATTCGGCTGAATTACATTAAGGTTTGAATACTCTAAAGGAGTACTACTATTGCACAAAGTCTCGTCCAAAAATGAATTTCCTTAGTCGTGCCCTCCCCTTGTGCTTAAAAAGATGCTGAAAAGCGAAAGTACACATATTTTTAACATCTTTAACAGCTTGCACTTGAGATATGATAGTTTTTTATAAAAGAATATGCGTAAATATACATAAACATAAATTTTCTAAACAGATTTCATTTGTAATTTGTTAATAGAATACTATGGTTCTTTTTGTCCTTATGTTATGAATCTAAAATTACTTACCTTATGGGGAGGTGCCAAGTTTGAAAATAAATTTAAAATGGCTGTTCTTGAGGTCAAAGGGTTATTTTTACAATGCTTATGCGTAGACATTATGTGTTGTTTCATTGTCTGTGCAGATATAGGAATTGTCTGGTTTGCGTTCTACTCTAGAACAACAGTTGCCAACCTTCAGCACTTCATGGACCACTTAATCTCTAACTTTATAATTTCTGGACCACTAATAGGACTGACCACTATATGGTAGACCACTATAGCTATATTTATGTCTTTATATACGTTTTCATACCCCTGAAAATAAACTTCATGAAAATCAAAAAATCCCCAACAATCACCAAACTGAAGTGTTTTGCCACCAATTTACTAAGGTTACCAAAGCTGACTTTCAAACTCCGATGGAAAATCTGAAAAAAGCAAAAAAATCGCTAAACTCAGGAATTTTGTTGAAAGTTGTAACTAAAAGTTTTTAGTCAAATATAATCTATGTTCCATAATATGTTTTTTGTCGCTCATCTTTTTTTAAACAGAATCTTCATAAAAGTATAATAATGTCCCGATTTTTCTGTGGACCGTCCAAAATTTCTCACGGGTCACCAATTGGTGACTGCTGCTCCTGAACATACAACAGCATCGTCGTAACAAAATTGGTGCCACGCTTATCGTATCTTAATATCTAAACAAGATTCTAGCATTTTTTATGAGGGAAAAAAACTAGATTTGAATGGAAATTAGTGTGATTTGCATGGTGGCAATTTGGCTGCGGTGATACTAATATATATTTAAGTACCCTGACAACAAATAACTGTCCATGTGAGAAGCAGTCTGTGTCTACATATAAGCCACTTTGTTTTAAAGATAGGCCCTTGTATATGTTGATAACAATTGCTAACGCTAATCGAATAGTGAATTGCAAAAATCTTCCATCATTACCAATACTTTGTCGTAGATTTCTGCTGCGAACTCCGTGTTTATATTTGAATTTTCCTTGCGACTGACAATATCTTCAGTCTTTCATTACGTTGGAATTGGGCTGTGTCAATTGATGTTCGTTTGAAGTTAAATATTTCATTGGCATTTTTATTTTTTCCCTTTCTTTTTGTTCCTGATTTTTCCTTTTTTTTAATATTTTGAAATGTTTTTGTTTTAGCATTTTTTCTTTTTAAGTGCATCTCTCATTTAGCTTCCCTACATAAAAATAACGCCTTACAGGAAATCAAACTTAGTCGTCATGCTGACAAGGCAAAAGTAATGCAACGAATGTAATTGCAGATCAAACTGAGGAAGAACGGGCATCAGCAAACGAGAAAAGCAGACAAAGAAGGGCACAAAGACTTGCTGAGGGCACATGCAGCCAAACTTGAGGATGCGCAATTGTGAGCACAGCATTCGTGTTTTGTAACATCAGATCTGCTCTGGTTTAAACAAAAGGAATACGGTAGGTTGCGATTGGCTGAAAGATGTCAACCAGAAACTGAACATCAGTGTAAAACATGACTTTGTGGTGAGCAATCACACAACAGCAGTCACCTTGCATTCCGGTACAACTAGGGATTGCAATACCGGGATACCGAATACCGGTATTTTGAGCCATTTGTACAGTTTCGAAATACCGGTATTCACAAGTTTAAATACCGGTATTCACAAGTTTAAATACCGGGTTTTCGGTATTTACTAGAAATTTTTTAAATTGTTTCTTATATGTTCAGGGATAGCCAACATAGCAAAATACTATACGTCTTAGTGCTTGTGTTATAGTGTTAATTATTGCACCATGATTAAAATATATTACAAATGAAATAATTTTACGTCCATTTCAGAAGGTGAAGATATTAAACGTTTTACTCCGCGCATTCCATTGTTCTTATTTTTATTTTTCCAAGCTGTTTCTACAGTTCTAAGGCAAGTCATTAAATCCATTATCTGATTTTTTCATTGCCAGATACAACGGGATAAAAGACTATTAATCTGAAATTAAAAATATAAACTTAAATTATTTCTTTGACAAAAAGAACTAAATACACTACTCCTAACTAAGTTCTCGTTGAAAGAGGAATAAGATATCCAAGCTCATCTGCCTTACTTGATCTATCAACACCTGTTTCTGAAACGTCTTCCTAACGGGTGAAATTAATTAGACTGTGAATACAAAGTTTAAACGTATAATCAAGAGAAGTTATAAAATATCTGAATCATTCAAGGCCAAAACTGTTCTATTACAGCTAAGTGAGTGAGTGAGTGAATATTAACGTCGCACTGATTAGCAACACGAGGGCTTTTGGCGACGGTCCGCGTAATTTTGAACCATGGTCAAGTGACGCGGACGACACCTGAGCTGGCACCCCCTCTCCTAACTACCACACCACACCAACGGGAGGACGTTTGAGCTCTCGACAGATTTGACGTGCACTGCTCTCCTACACGTAGGTCTTTAGTGGTATTAGGATCGAACTCATGACATGCTAGCCATGATCCGATGCCTAGACCACTCCGCCACATTACAGCTCAGAGCGAATACTGCTCTTGCACAAGATTCATAGTCTGATATTCGTATCTCAGAAATCAACGTTGTACTTGTGAAGAAAATGCGTAATATTTTGATATTTTCTAAATTGGCGAGTTAGTTATTCACATTGTATCATACTTTCTGGTTCAAAATGTGTTTTTCAGATTCATTATAAAAATATATACATATATACTCATAAATAATAACCTATAATATATTGAATAAGAATAACTTTAAAGAACACATTAAAAAAATCAGTTGATAATTTGATGATGTTTGGTTTCTTTATTTATATGTGATGGAAAGAATATGATGGCACAATGTAAAAAATGTTCTGGAGTTAAGAAGAAGAGAGACTAAACCAAATCAAATTTGATCAAGTTTATAGTAAATTTTCTTAAAATTTTTACCCATAAACCAATCCACATTCAGAAGAATTCGGTACAATTACCAAAGATGATGATGATGACACTAATGCCAATTGTGAAAAGGAACTGTCTCTTAAACAAAAATTAGAATTAGTGATAGCTAAAAAAATTTGAACAAACCAAAATACAGAAATTACCTATATCCAAAATCATCGGACGAGAAATCGATTTATTTGAAGATGAGGAATTTAGAGATAAATATTTGGAAAAAGTATATCGCGCATTGCTAATAGTACCACCAACTAGCGTAGATGCCGAAAGAGCGTTTTCGACAGCTGGTAATTTTTGCACAGAATTATGTTCTAGGCATAATGACAGTACTATTGATGCATTATTTTTTTTAAGAACACTTTTCAAAAATTTAACTTTCAAAACATTAAGAACATTTGTAATAGTACCACAGACTGTGAATAGTGATATTTGCACTTTTTTGTGATTTAAATAAATAAGATGTTCCTTTATACATATTTTTGTGATTCATTATATACTGTTATAATTTATAAATTATTAAAGTTACAAATTATTTCTTGTGATATTTACACTCTCTAATGAAACTGGCAAGTAAAACAAAGAAACACCTGTGTTTTTTTCTTTTTCTTAAATTTCTAATACCGATACTAAAACCGTTATCCCGGTATTAAGTTCTAAAAAATACCGAATACCAGTATTGAACTTTTGGTCCGATATTGCAATCCCTAGGTGCAACCCGGTGGAAGACTATAGGTTGAGCCAGCATTTTTTCATCAACACAATGACTGAAGTGTATCCTTATTGCAATGCTCTGAAATTTAAAGGAGAAACAAAAGGAATGTTTTGCACCACTTGAAAAAATATACTGCATCAACTTGGAGGACCACCAGAGCCATTAAAAACTTTGCTTGCCGGATATACTATGGAATCAAAACATTTCCTATATAACATCAGGAATGAATGAGTGAGTGAATATTAACGTCACACTGCTCAGCTACGCGAGGGTTTTTGGTGACGGACCGCGTCATTTTGAACCATGGTCAAGTGACGCCGACGACACCTGAGCTGGCACTCCCCTCTCCTAACTACCACGCCACTCCAACGGGACGACGTTTGAGCTCTCGACAGAATTAACGTGCATCGCTCCCCTACACGGCGGGTCTTCAGTGGTACTGGGCTCGAACTCATGACACGCTAGCTATGATCCGATGCTTTGACACAACTTGGCTACCGCAGCCACATATAACATAAGGAAATACAATTCATGTTTCCAAATGATATTTGTTTGGAGAAATGTGCATTTGTGAACCCACCCTTTTATATAACAGAAATATCCATAAGCATTGTAAAACTAACCCATTGCCCTCGAGGAATCCAGAGTAGAGCCATTTAAAATTTATTTTCAAACTTGAGGTCTCCACTATGAAGACAATGTAAATAAATTTAGGTTCATAACATAAGGACAAAAATAAGCCGTAATAGCTTCAAGCATTTGGTTAACAAATTACAAATGATATCAGTTAAGGAAAGTTTTGTGTATATATATTTATACATTTTTTTAATAGAAAATCTTACCTCCAATGCAAATGTTTAAACATACTGAAAACACGTTCTTTCTCTTTTACCAGACTGAGCCACAGCAACGCGTGGACAGCTAGTATATAACAAAATTTCTATCGAAATAGGAAAGACAGTAGCAGAGAAGAAATGACAAGAGGTAAATATTAAATTTTTCTTGTTCTTTTATTTATGTGTTTATTATAATGTATTATAGAAATAAACTTACTTTTCTATGAATATTGATTTTTTTTGCGGCCCATTTAAAGTTAAACCTTGTCTGCTTGGCTCAAGTTAGCCTTTGAGTTTGACACCCTTGGTGTAACAGTTCCTGAGTCAGGGTGAGTCACTTCTCTCATTTATTAAAACGGCGAGGCTCTCTCATCGCTTTTGCGAAATTCAAAATTTGAAAGCCTACAATTATTGTTTAGCGTTATTAACTCTTGACCTACTGCGCCGTCCCGCGTTTCCAAGAATCACTCCCGCACCAGTCAAGCGCATAATTTACACACACAAACTCCATTATCTAGACAAAACCTCTCCTGACCTTGAGGGAGAAAATTCACCTGGAAAAATCTAAGCATCTTCCGCTTCTTACACGCGAATTCATTCAGTGAACCGAGCTCGGAAAATTGGGGAAAGAAAAAGAATGATAGCCGATTTTTTTTCCTGGTGTTTGTTTACCCGATAAAGAACTGAAAATTTTTCCTCTGCTTATCTCAGTTTCGGCGGTTGGTTGCATCCGATAAAGTTCACGAATCCAACTCTGTTCTCTAGCAATGGCTGCCGCCGACAGTTGGACGGAGATTTTGCACTTTTGCTTGGAACTGCTCGGTTTTGTGCTCAAAGTCCTTATCATTGTAGTGACGGCCACTGCGAACTTTTTACTTCCGAAGAAGAAAAAGGATTTAGCCGGAGAAGTAGTTTTGGTCACTGGAAGCGCTCAGGGAATGGGCAGCCAATTGGCCCTTCAGATTGCTCGATTGGGAGCTAAAGTTGTGTTGTGGGACATAAATGAGGTAAGTGTGGCTTTTCATAATTTTGTGGACCTTTCCTTCATGTGTCAATAAGATGTAATGACTTCTTAAAGTATCCGACTACACTAAAACTGTGAATTTTGCCAAAAATTGACAAAATTTTGAAGTGAAAACTTTTAGCGGCGTTGGGCACTTTTTGGTAGGTTAAAATCTTATGGATTCGCGTCACCGACATGCTCTGACCGGCACGCGCGCAGTGTGCTGTTCGCTTTAGACACTTTTTGGATGGGTGAAATCTCGTGCGTTCGCGTTATACCAGTATACCTGTAGCTATACAGCTGACGTATAGTGCTGTGTATATCTTTAAGGGAAATTGAATGGATTTACTGTACATTGCTCGTTGCGATTCCGAGAATGAGCAATACACATTAATGTGGTTGTTTATATCTCCTGGAAAATCTATGAGACAGATACAACAATTTTTATTCGAAAATTTGATGATTTATTCAAAAGAAGGTTCTGAAACACTCGAAAAAAGATTTGGCGAAAAATATGATAATGTACAGATGATTTTAAGTGGAGACTTCAATATTAACTTTGCAGATGATAAAAATTTACCACTAATTGAATTTCTAAATGAAACACTTAATTTAAATATGTCCAATGATCGAAAACTCAGTACTACAAAATATAAAACGACGATCCATGCGGTTTCTACGCGATATTTAGATAAATTTGAATCAAACACATTTTCCTTTCTTACTTTAGTTACCATAAGCCTATTGTATCTTTTTTAGAACAAAATGAAATAATTGAAAGTACAAAAAGACTAAGTATTGTTGAATTTAATGATGACAATGATGCAAACAATTAAAATAATGTTAAAAATCAAGTACATTGAAATTTAAGTAAATACAAATACTATGCATAAATAATATGTTATTTCAATTGAATTGTATTTATATTTAGTCATGATCTTGTACAGCCCGTAATATATTTGAATAATAAAAAACCATATAAACATGCATTTAGTTGTTGCTCGGAGTGTCGATAGATGTGAAAACCAGATTGATGTTGATAATTTTAATTAAAATATTATGAAATTTCAAATTTTAATACTGAAAGTTCTAAGTTTTCACTTCTATCGGCAGTCTATATTTTTATGATTTTATTTTATGGGCTATCTTATTAGCTTTATAAAAATATCAAGTTTATCATTTTCCGTTTACTAGAACAAAAACTACAAGTGTTTTAGAAAAAGCAGATGCCATTACTTTAAGCAAGATATGTCATACTTTAAAACGCGTTTTATTCGAAATGTGATTGTTTTGAAAATAATCAAACGGGGTCAGCGATTGCTAAAGAAGTTTTGAACATAATTAACTGTGTGAAATTTTTTCTGTAAGTTCTGTATAATAGTAGAATTGTTTTAACCTTTAGATTTATCCATCACTGTTTTACTACACAATTTACAGTCCCTTATGGGAATATAATCACTGCTTTTTAAGCATTTTCATATAGTAAGCGAGATAAAGTGCTCTAGTTTTGGGGGAAAAGAAATATCTCTTATTCTGAAGGTCATTTCAAAATTGAATAATATAGCAACACATTAGATTGAAAAAAATTGAAAATTTGCTCATAAATCTTTGGTGCAGAATGGGCCGCGTTGATGCTATTTTTTGTCAATTTTTACCTATTTTTTCGCATTTAGTCATAATAATTTCTTTTTCTCTTCTTAATTTTAGCACATTTTTCTTAAAATGCACTAAACAAATCTAAAAATAACAAACAAATCCCCATATCTCCTTTTTTAAAAAAAGTTGTCGCAACCACAGTCTTATACCTTAAACAAAGTTTAGTAATAAATTATTTATTAAAAAATCTCCTTAAAGTCACACGTTTGAATATTCTCTCTCTAAATATATACGTATCTACATCACAGAGGGGTGGATAAACTATGAAATATTTTTATTTAATCATGTCTAAGGAGTAGAAATGTGCGGTATTTTGCTTTTATTCAATCCTAGGAAGAAGGTCAGAGTTTGATACTTGAATAGAAATAATTTGTATTTAGCTAGAAAAGGTTTAAAAGAAAGGATAGATAACTGTTATTTACCGTTTATTCTTATTGAAATGTAACACACATATAAAACAAAATGAGTGTAGGGTAAACTTATCGATTTTCTTGTTCTACAGCAGATCCCCCCCCCCCATAGAACAACAGATTTAATTCTTAGCATGAAAGCTTCTATTCCTTCCCCTTCATAAAAGTAGTTTGTGTACGCCACTGGACAAATGTGTGGTGGAGAGGTCTTACCTGGGACCCCGCTCACTCCACCCGGTGCGTCTCTAAGTGTGTGAGGAAACATAGCATCACCAACAAACGCCATAACAAATATATTTATTAAAGTACTGACAAACACTTAAACACACACAATCACAAGTTTAACGATAAAAAGAAACCTAGGAGTGATTCCTAAAACGTCGATTAATCCTAATACTCAATTCTAAGTAAACCCGACTACCAGAAATGGACAAGGAGAACGATCACTAACTAACCTCAGGTTGGTACTAAATCTACTATCTTAAATTTTCAATCTAATAATTTACACCTAATAAACGCGCGCTAAGTTCGTGAAGTAATTCTCCGATATTCAACTTACTTTACAGTTTGGCGGCTCCTTCTCTCTCTTTACGTCTACAAAACCTAGACTTTATATAGTCGAACTATTAACATATATCTATCTCGTGTTTTTCCTGAAAAGGCTGTGAATTAATATAAATGCTAGCCCCAAAGTTTCCCAAGAGGATTAGTTCGAAAATCTCGCGAATTGCCCCATCACAAATGAGCTCCTTTTTTGTGTACGTGGCAACTTTCCCATTTTCTCCACGTGAACAATTTGACACCCTGTTGTGCTGCAACACCTTTTAATTCGCTGAGAAATTTTTAATTCAATCTGGCTTGGAATAAGTGGCTTTACTTCAGAATTCAGCTTGAATAACGCCCACTCAAGTGCACTTCCAACCCCACCGGGCTTCTTTGACCCCTGAAAGAGAGAAAATTAACAATGACAATGATCAAAGTGTGTTCGAATCCAAAGTAAATTTTCGAATATATGCTTTATTTTAAAAATTTCTTAAAAAAATTACTAATTATCTAGAAAATAGAAATTTATATAGAAAAAGCTTTGCCATTCTAGATTTATTCGCCACAACTTATAAATAATTGATTTTAATGTTTTATAAAATTATAAACGAGTTGGAAAAAAAAAGAAATTTTATCCAATTTTCCTTTTTAAATATTTTTAACTCATTTGAATAAAAAAATAAAAGCCGAAAAAATAAAAAAAAGGGCAAATAATATTTAGAATTTATTTTAAAAACTCGATAGTATATCTCTTTTAGATATCGTCTCATATCTCTATGTCCAAAACTGTGGTCTCAAATAAGTTATTTTTAGCGGTCGAAAAAAATAACTAAATGTTCAATTGGGAAAATTTTTAATATACACATATTCCCTTTCTTTTTTCAGTTATGTGAACTTTATAAAATGATTAATTTTTTAAAGTTATCTACTTTATGTGTTCGATATATATTATATATATATAAATATAGATATTTATGGAAGTATGCATTGACTGGTTGGTTGTAAAGAAATAGTGTGTTATTGTGGTTAAAAATATTTTTGAAAGTCGCAAATGTTTTGGTCATATAAAACGAAAATCTTGTAGAATTTTGATTGCTTTGAAGACTCTACACTAGGGGTCGGCCACCTTTTCGCAGGGGCGTGCCGAGCCCATTTGTCAATAGGATTGCGCGTGCCACACAGCAGGACATTTCTGAAACATTTCGATTAATGCAAGTAGAGTTAAAGAACAGAGGTCAATAATATATACTTTTTTTAATAGTTTTATTATATATATTAATTTGGCTACATGTAAAGATGTTTCTTAACATAAATATAAATAGCATAAAATATAACTATTTTTTCAACAAAATTTTTACATGTATTATGTATTTTTAAACATATTAAAATAAGAAATAGACAACATAAAATGTAAGTATTTTCCTTCATTATAGTCACATAAAAATTTTACTGCCAAAATTAGGGATTGCACCGAATCTACTTTCATATCACAAAATCAGGGGTTTAATGTGTGACATTCAATGGACTAAATTCATGACGGTCACATGATAATACAAACACGTGTTCTACGTTGAATTCAAAACGTACAATAAACTATATATATGTATATATATAGCTCGTACTTTTTATTCTATTTGTAAAACTTAGGTAAAATTTCAAATTGCGTAGTTGGGTAAAGATGCTCAAGAGTCATAAAAAGAAATTTCTGCAAAAATTTTTTTAAATTAAAGAAAAAAAAAGTCTTGTTTTATACATGTACTTTTAAATAAAGTGACAAATATAAATTTTTTTAAAAAAAAGTTTCTGTAAAATGCGTAATTTGGCAACAACTAAGTGCGTGAACTGATTGGCTGAAAATAGATAATTGCATTTATCGTGACTATGACGTCACATGTGTTTTTGAACTTGATTGGCTAAAAACACGTGGTTTAAAATTATCATGTGATTGTGACGTCACATGAATTTAGACCATTTGGCACAATCCTGAGCATCAGTTGTTAAACAATTTCTTTGCGGACTCGAAATATTTTTCTTATGAGGAAAGGTTTTTTTTTGGTTAGATTTAATGAACCAAAAGCGGAAAGCGGAGTACATGCACAATTTTCTCTCTCAACAATGACATTCAATACATTAATAATTGACAGAATAACTGTATATTTATCTTTAGAGTTACCTTTCAGATTGTTTCGTAAGTCCGTAAAAGTCCATAACTCTAAAGATGTTTGTCAAATAAGGCTCCTTACAAATTTAACTTCAATCCACTCAAAAATTGACAAACTTGTAGAGCAGTGCAGCGTGCCAATGAGAATTGTACCACGTGCTACATGTGGCATGCGTGCCATAGGTTGCCGACCCCTGATCTGTACCAATCGTATTTATTTTGGAAATACAAGAAACAAGAGTTTCAGCATGTAAACGTGTATGTTTTGATAACGACAGGAATGAGAGGTTCTGCTAATAGGTCTGGCTGCAAGGTACATGACCGATCGGGGTGGAGAAGTTCTCGGTAGTGCGCTTTCGAGCGTGTAAAATTTCCACGCCTCACTTGACTGGAAGTAAATCACGGATATTGCAGATGTTCCATACTTTTCACAAGGAATGAACTGCTGATAGTTACAGTTAATATCTTTATTTGGGATTTGGAGCAAAAAAGGCTATTATCACAGAGTTACTGATTATGCACTACGGACTGTAATGAATTTCACACACAATGTTTACAAATAACAGCCGCCTATCCGGTAGAGTGGTAAGTGACGCTGAGGGACTGGGTTCGAATCCTGGAAATGGTGTGGATGTTTGGAAATGTATAGTATCTCCGCGGCAAGAGGGTTCTCCAAAAAGCCGTCGAGCCACAAGTTCTCTCGGGAGGTTAGTGGAAGGGTAGAGAGGTGGGTGGCCCCTGACTGCCTGCAATGTGTTCTCCCTCAACAATGAGTTGGCACTGAGCTAAACTGTAATGTCACTTTTATGGAGCTCAAAGATACGGCTAACGACAGGCGTACATCTAGTCCATAGGTTCTCAACGTGGGCGATAACGCCCTCTTGTGGGCGTTGGAGGCTTTCAAGGGGGCAGTAAAAGACCCAAAGAAAATTAGGGGGCGTTGAGATGACACGGAGGGGTTTGGGCAGATTAACCAAAAAAGATTTTAAAAAAAACACGCTGATTTACTAACAAAAGTAAACTTTAATACTGTTTACTTATGTTGATTATATATATTTAAATCATTTTTATATCACGTGCGTACGAAAATTGGCATATTTCGGTAGTTCGGGATGAAAAACTTAAAGATTACATTACATTCAGACCTGCATTAAATGGAATGATATAGTGCTTTTTAATTTCTGTAGTGCACGGGTTGTCTTCGTCTGTGATGAGTAGGAAAAATGTTTCGTCCACTGCATTTCATTACGTATATTATCCAAGTAACATAATTAAATATGTTAACCAGGAATTAACGTGATTCTTTAAAGGCTGAAACTGTCGATTTATATTTATTTTGAAAGCAATAGTTTATAAATTACTTCGTATCATCAATACCCCTACCTGTCTTTACAACAGGTAAGCTAAAACTTTTATTCCACTCTTTTAAATGAAGAAATTCAGTACCGTTTCAATTCCAATAATATCCTTTCTATGACTAAAATATATAATATTACACACATTTAAATATATTTGTGGCAATAGCTATTTCAGATTCGCAAATAAGAATTTGGGGCTTTACAGAAAAATTAAATTAAAAAATATATTCTATTAGTAATAGGATATTTTTTAAAACTTGACTTTTGTTTTCACCATGTAACATGTACTCTCTTATTTCTTTAGAGTGTGAGGGGGCAGTATCGAAATATTCACTAAAAAAGGGGGCGGTATCGAAATATTTACTAGAAAAGGGGGTTCAAAAAAGGTTGGGAACCTATGACCTATCTCTTTGATGCGATGCATTTCGTGGGTTTCGATCTGGCACCATTAAGCAGATGACATTACTAATAACAACAAGAACAGCACCATCTGCCATAGGGCTCACAGTACAACATAAATTGGAGGTGTTTACATCCTCAGCCGCAGACATGTCACAGACAGTATACATCAGCATTATATTTCGAATTTTTTACAAACAAATGTAACACAATTACAGTAGAACGTCGTTTATCCGATCGTTTATTATCCAGAGCGTCAAATATCTGGATCAATTTTTTTTAAATTACATGCATTGTATATGAATACATTTTCGAACTGTGCAATGCTCAACAGTTGTTTCGTGTGATGTCAAAAGTGACGAGAAATCCCAAGGTGAGGGATATTTGGGGAATTTCAGGTGTGTGATTTGGTGAAAAATTCATGAAATAAACTGTGGCCAGATTTAAAAGGCGAAAAAAGACTCCAATGACGACCACAGGGAGGAGATTACCAACTTTTTCCAATCGATCTCAAGAGTTTAAGAATTTTTTAAAGAAGATTTAGAAACCTGGATGGCATGCGATGCAGAAGACTGTGGATTTCAAATGCTAAATGATGACGAGATTGTGACTTCCGTGCACCTGACCCTGTCGACGATGAAACGGATGAAGACGAGGACAACAACAATAACGAAAGTAGCAAAGGTCCATCAAACTATGACGCTTTTCTGTGTTAGAGACAGCTACGGAGTGGTACGAACAACAATCGGAGAGCTGTTCTACTCAGCTACTGCTGCTCAAGAGAATCAGAGACCTTTCAGTGAAAAATCGAAGGTGCACAATGGTACAGAGAAAAATAAATGATTATTTTCCAAAATCAAGGTAAAATGGCGACATTTTGCTCCTATTTTGCTTTTTTTTCAAGCACGTTTCCCGTATGTGATGATGTTCAATATTCGTATAGTGTCCAGTATCATATCAGCATGGATCGCATTCGGTTTTCGGTTATCCGAACGGTGTTTGGTCCCAATTGATTCGGATATACGGCGTTCTACAGTAAATAATTTTTAATTTGGCTTAGGAAATACACATACTCGGAACATGGCTCGGTAAAATTCGCTATTTTGTGTACGTTGGTTTCCACTTTCCCAGCCCTAAAAATTGTCTTTACTGTATTTTAAGGGGATTAAATTGACGAAAATCGGTCAAAAAGTCGAATCTAATTTTCTTAGCCTAAATTGTCCTTTATATATACTTTTCTATATCCTCACAAAGTTTAAAAGCTTCATGTCTAAAAAACGCAGAGTTATGATAACTTTTATGCTCAGTTTTATTCACATTAGATAAAATCACTAGTTTGTCTTCATTTAAAATGTTAAGGCTTTTTTTCTATTTGTGCCAAATAATAAAACATGTAACAAAAGTTGGTATGCATTTTTGAAACAAAGCAATACTTATTTTTAAAAAAAAAAATTAAATTTAGAATTTACACTTTTTTAAAGGAATTTTCAATTAGCATTCATAAAAAGGTATTAAACAAATACCAATCATGTTGTTCCAAAACCCATATCAACTTTTATTATAGATAGTTAGACGTACTTATAAATCAAATTTCATGTGTGTACATCCATTTTTGTAGGAGGAGTGGCATTTTAAAACCACTTAATAAATTTTATTTTTTCCTTATTTTTTTTATTTCCAATAGCCAGGGTTACAAAATACCACTACACCACAAGGGGGTGAGGACAAAAACAAAAAACAGACAAAACAAAGTAAGAAATAAAAACTTGGCGAGTAAGGTCTATGAACCCAATAAGTCCCTAGCTTGCTAATAAATATCGCTCAAAGAGGAATCCTTTAGTGCTGGGCATTTTACAACTAAACCTCTCGTAAACTACCAAAGGAAGGTGTTTTCAGCAGAATTGATTCCCAGCAAATTTCTTCAGCAGATAAAAAAAAAAATCGACAGACTCTCTTCAAAGTATTCAAAAGCATTGAAATGAGCGAATTCGGTCAGAAAACATATTTTTTGTTCTTTATTTTATTGAATAGAGCTATCTTTTGGCTTTTCAAAACGTACCTTTTTTGTTTCTATTCTAAAAGCCCAGTTACATTTAATTTTATAAAAAAAAAAAAAAAAAAAAAAAAAAAATGGAAGTGTATCTTTTTAATCTACTAGTGTGGGCATTTTAATTCTTCAAAATCTATGAAGGCGAGTCAGATAACAAAATGTTATTACTATAAAACTTTTTGAACTTGATGTTTAATATTATTTTCTAGAGAATGTACTAAACTATTTCTTATTGTAAGAATAATTTTTTGAGTTGTGGCCTATTATATTTAAATAATGGTCTCATAAAGAATGTGCATTTCTTATAATAAAATTACTCGATTAGCTCTAAAATTTTTAAATTTTAAAAAAGAAAACATTAGAATTTTTTATAGAACATTTTCTAGATAAATTAATCTAATTTGTTTTAGTAATACTTTTATGATACTAGTCAAGTATTTTTTTCTCTAATTGCTTTGAAGTTTTTCAAAAGTATTGCTAAAATTTCACTTATAATTGTGTTTTTTGTAAAATTTGGATATATATTTTTTAAACAATGTCAGTTAAATATTAGTATTTATTGGTATTGATTCCTTTAAAATATTTTAGAGAGTATGCTATATCTTTTTAAAAAAGTACCCGAACGTGTTCGGGCGGATACCTTAAGCAGTTTGTGTTGAAAGCTTTTCGATTTCCTGATTTGCCATCAACAAAAGTTTTGTTATTGCCAGAGTATCATTGGGCACACTCTCCACGTCACCCCCAAAATCTCCTCACGGTGACAATAAAGACCTCAGATGCGAGGTCCAACACAATTCTACAACTTCAGACCCAAAAAACCAATGACAATGTACACTTTATGCAGAGCACCGATTTCTTTGGTTATGATGTCTGTTAATAAAGAAGATACAGTAATCTACGCCAGAGCAATTAAAATGATAATCAGGAATGATTCTATCCATTGCTGAGACTTTACAACTGTTTTGGTTTTAAAACAGATGTACAAACACTCGTATTCTATTTTTCTGCACAGACTATTTTCAACACCAAAATCTTTCTCTCATACAGTGAAGAAGGGAAAATGCATCAAATAACATGAAGATCTTGACTGATTTGATGTCTTATGTTTATTAAATAAAAGTTATGGATATATATACATATATGTCGTGTTTTGCGAGTGAACATCAAGACATTTTATTTTAACCGTCTTTATTCCATGAAATCATTTTGTAATCTGATTTGAAAAGAGAGAGAGTCGGACACGTGTTAAAAATCAAGACTCCACGGCCACTCAAAAGCCTGTTCAAGTACATTCCTTATTGAAGAGGTATATTTGAAATACTAGATAATAAAAATTAATGGTAGGAGCGGCGAAGATCTTTTAAAGCCATGTGTTCTTCATTCCCGAACTGGGTAATAAATTTAATACTTGAAGATGTAACGGGAAAATAAAATTTAGAAGTCGCCTAGGATTTAATTTTAGATCTAATTTAATTATCCTTACATATATAATATAATATAATATAATATATAATATAATATAATATAATATAATATAATATAATATAATATAGTATATAGTATATAGTATATAGTATAGTATAGTATACTATAGTATAGTATAATATAGTATATTAAATATATATATAATATATATAATATTATAGTTTATTATATATATATAATATATAATATTATATATATATATAATATATATAATATATATAATATATTTAAATATATTATATATATTTATTATTATATATATATTATATATATTATATTATATTTTTCTTTTAATATATATAATATATTTAAAAGATATTAATTAAAAACCTTAAAAAGCTTAATTATGTTAAACTTGCGCATTATTTTTGCCTCCTAGCTTCGTGAATGAACAGAGGCTGTCGTTTTTCGGTATTCTCGACGTAATTTTAAACAGCCATCCGATTTTTTTTTTAAATCAGACAAAAAAATAATTACAGAATCGGAAGGATCATTTCTTTCGCCACGATACAGTATAATTTTTTTTGCAAAATAATAAAATTTTCTATTTTTTAAGATTTTTTTAAAAAATAGTTAAAATTGATGCGTTTTTATGAAAATTATTTCGAAATTGTTGCGTATGAATTTATTTTCGTGTTATGAAAACGATATTCTACACTAAATAACTTCAAGCCTTTTTATTTGAGAACCACTCATTTAAAAAATAAAATGCTCAAAATTTTTTTTTAAAGATTTTTCGAAAAATTGTCGAAATTTTTAACTTAACATTGAATAACCAGGTTATTTATTAAGATTATCATACGAAACTTTTGTTGCGTTTGTAGAATAATGTTATCAAACTTCTGTGCGAAGATTGAAAATATTGCTTAAAAATTACGGATTTTAAAATTTTTTTTGTTATTTTCGTAAAATAACGTTATTGCAAGAAATAATCTATACAGTATTTTTTGTACATTTTTTATTTAAAAGTCCTTCGTTTTCGAAATTAATGTGTGAAGTTTGAAAGCATTAACTTAAAAATTAAGCCCTAAAAATAAAATCTTTAATAAAACACGCGCGATTTTACAGTTTGCCAAGCCTTGGCGTCGAAAAATGGTTTCGCGCCAAATAGCTTTCAACTGTTTCACCTGAAACTTCACATCTAACTCAAGGGTTACATCAAAAAGTTCTGACTTAAACGTGCGAAAATCAGCAAATTTGGCGAGTAAAAAAAAAATGCGAGTGAAAAAGTAATTTTTGCTTCAATTTTCATCATTTTCTCTTTATATAATTTTCCAAATTAAATCATTATTGATGTCAGATTAAGATGAAAGAATGTATTCAATACATTTCTGAGATTCATTTAAAATATTTATCTGTATCAAATCAGGGATTTAAAAAATAAAAAGCCAAAAACTTTTTTGAAAAAATTTTAATAAAACACTCAAAATACTTAAATCAATCGTTTAATGATTTCTTCTTTAAAAAAAATAATTGCATGAAACTTTATTCCCATTTGTCGAACATTTAAAAAATCCTCACAATTTTATTTCAAGATTTAAAATAGTAGTGAAATTTTGTAATTTGAAAAATTTCTACTTTTTTTTCTTTTTTCAACATACAACTATTTTTAAAAAGGCTACATTTTCGTTTCCGAGGACTAAAAAACTGCAACAAAAGAATTGGAAAGTGGATGAGTGATTTATAAATTCGCACTGTTTACCTACTCGAGAGTTTTTGGCGACGGACTTCGAAATTTTAAGCTACGGTCCAGTGATGAGGACGACACCTGAGCTTTCACCCATCTCTCCTAATTACCACACCAACTTAAGAACAAATTTCGAAAAAGGGAGTTTTTATGACATAGGTTAAAGAAATCACTCACATCGCGCGCATACACACAAACACATAAGTGCTATCGTCCTAAGGGAAACAGGAAATTCCCATGGGGATGAAGTTAATTCACTCGGTAAAAGCCCGTGCAACTTCTATTTTAAAAAAGTATTTTAATGATATTGAATTTATAAAGCAATCTTTTTCATAATAAATATTGCTAAGTAATTTATTATTAATAATTTGTTAATGGAATTTAATTTGATTTAGAATTCCTTTTTAATAAATTAAGGAAATCAGGCCAAAATATATATACATATATATATAATCTAAATTTCTCTACAAGAGAGAGAGGAATTAACATGATTAAAACTGAAAAGAATTGTAATTGCAAGATAACCAAACAACAGAATTTAAAAGGAGATATAAAAAATTAAAATAACAGAATTAAATATAAAAATATAAGAGAATGGTGCTACAGTATTATCAACATTGCTGACTAGAACAGCTTATATACAAAAAAATTTCTCTTAAAATTTTTTTTTTCTATATAAAAATGTGGGGTTGAACATGTTTTTTGGCAGCCAACCTTCCCCCTTTCTGTTTATAATACCAAACAAAGACCTATTGGAAATAATTTAATAATATATATATATATATATATATATATATATATATATATATGTATATATATATATGTGGGACGGCGTCTAGGGGAAGGTTCGATTTTAATGTTAAAATAAGCACGCAGAGTTAAAATAACTTAATTTATTAATAACACATCTAAAACATTAACTATTTACAAGGGGTTTTAAATTATTCGAGATAACACCATACTAATTCCGAAAACACGTACTCTTTCTCAAAACAACGGAGAGAGCGATTTCCTCTGACCTGCCTTCGTTCAAGCTTTGGTGCAACTCTCAGTTTCTTCTTTCTGCCACCTTTATAAATACATGACCTCATCGTATCGCGCAGCTAAAACTCACGTGGTTTCGATTAGTGGTGCCATCTAAATGTGAGTAAACCACGTGAGTTTTAGCGGCGCGATACGATGAGGTCATGTATTTATAAAGGTGACAGAAAGAAGAAACTGGGAGTTGCACGAAAGCTTGAACGAAGGCAGGTCAGAGGAAATTGCTCTCTCCGTTGTTTTGTGAAAGAGTACGTGTTTTCGGAATTAGTATGGTGTTATCTCGAATAATTTAAAACCCCTTGTAAATAGTTAATGTTTTAGTTGTGTTATTAATAAATTAAGTTATTTGAACTCTGCGTGCTTATTTCAACATTAAAATCGAACCTTCCCCTAGACGCCATCCCACAAATTGGGGGTTCGACCGAGAATTTTTTAAACTATTCAAAGTTTTATCTAAGAGCATTTTTTAAAAGTTTTACCTCCTCATCGATTTTTGATTTCCTGAGTGGTACATAGACCTTGCCTTGCATCGAATAGAAACCCGGCGAAGCCTTCAGCTGGATAAGAAATTTTACGAGTGATACGGAAATACTTCAGCGAGCACAGTCAACAAGAAAAAGGAGTCCATTGACTTGGTTAGAAACACGGAATCTTGGTGAATTTCCCCGTCAGCTACAGTCAAACAAAACTGGAAGCCGAGCGACTCAACGAGATACTGAACGGGATTACCTTGATCATTGAGGTCAACACTGACGAGAGAACCTTTGGAACTGCATCGCATTGTGAGTTATCAACACGAAACAAGATTTCTTGTGTCTTTGAGGTCAAGGTAAAGTGTCTTCAGAATTACATTGAATTGTGCTAGTATCCTTTTTTTGGTATTGTGTGAGTAATAGGCGAAAATTATATAAATGAATGATTTTTTGTGTATATTTCCTGTTCTGTGAACCTGAAATTGAATTTTGAAGTACTAGGTACTATTATTGGTTTAATTGCAGACATAAATATTTGATGTTCCTTCAGTTTTGGATTAATAATTGAGTACTTTCCGTGTTTTTTCTTAATCTATTTTTGATAAATGAGAGGAACGCGTTGTTTTTTTTAATAAAAAATAAAATTGATATTAACTGTAATACTGTTGTGTTTTGTAAAAGGATTTAAGTTCCGGGAATTCTTTAAAAAGTCCATTTTTGTCTATAATTGTTTATAATTGATAATTGCATCTTATTTAAATTATCTTTTGTTTCATTTTAAGTGAGTAAACTTTTTGCGTGTCATTTTAATGGTTTTGTCTCATTTAACTTGGGTAAAAATTTAAGTTGTTCTCTGGGTCACAATTCTGAGTATAAAAATGGCATTCTTACTCGCGGAAAGGAAAGAGGATTTGGTGTCACTCGCCGAGGATTTGGATCTTACTATCGAAGCAGGTATCACAAAATTGAAGTTAAAGGAGCTGATCGTAAAAAGCCCAGATTACGTTGAAGACGATGTTAAAAAGATGCTTGATAGCATAGTGGAGGAACGTACAGAAAGGGCTGAGAGAGAAAGGGCTAAGAGAGAAAGGGCTGAGAGAGAGAGGGCTGAGAGAGAGGATATGCGAAAGGATGAGAGAGAAAGACGAGAGTACAAATTAGAGAAGTTGCGAATACAAGCGCAACAGACTGCCGGTATGCCGAATAACACCGAAAACGTTCAGGCATCGAATAAACTGTTTCACGAAACTTTTCATAAGTTTAATATGAAGGAAGATATTGGTTTGAATCTTATCTTATTTGAGCGTCATGCAGAACTAACTTCCTTACCGAAAAAAGATTGGGTTCAAAAACTTATAGGTTTAATACCCGTCGAAATTGCCCATCTGATCGCAAGAAAACCAACTGGTAAGTGTAACAATTACGATCATATAAAGAAGTTGCTCTTACAAAGATTTAAATTATCTCTCTCTCTCTCTCTCTCTCTCCGGAAAAATTTCGTCAGTTATTTTTGTTTCACCAAAAGTCCGATGAACGAACATGGCAAGATTTTCAACACGAATTACAGACGTATTTTGATGGATGGACTTTGGGCTTAAAAGTTAACACCTACGACCAATTACGAGAATTAATCATAGCCGATCAAATGAAGAAGAGGGCGCCGTATGATTTTCAGGAACACTTTTTGGACGAATGGTCTACTATTAACTCATCTATTGAGCTAGCGAAAAAATTTGAAGATTATGAGGACGTCCGAAGAACTATAGGGCCAAAGCAGTTAAACTCATTTGCTAAGAGATCGAACAATAACGATAATTGTTCTCGAAGGCAAGAACGTTTTCACCTTGGAAATAATTGGAATGATAGAAAATGCTTTCAATCGACGAGAACTTACGATAAAAGAGTTAAACAGGTAACATGTAGCTACTGCAGGGGACCAGGTCACTATGCCGTAGATTGTACAAAGCGCAACAAGGGTACGAAAATCAATAAATCTTCAAGCTCTCCGGTCCAGATCTGTTCTAGAATTCAGCAAGACAGAATTAAGACCAGGAAAACAAACCATCGGAAACAAGACTTTTGAGGCTCTAATCGACACTGGAAGCTCAGTTTCGCTCATTCGTGAAGATGTAAGCAAAGGAATCATCGAGCAATCGAAGCTCTCGAAGGACATTGTCGTGTTATCTGGATTGGGAAAGTACGAAGTCAAAACAAAAGGATCGTTCCAAAGAGAAATCGAATTGGATGCAGAGAAATATTCCGTAATATGGCATGTCGTGCCTGCGGTGCATTTGGAGTTCCAGCTGTGATAGGATCGGACATTTTGGAACAAGCTTTTGTTGGCTTTGATAAAAAAGGTGTTTATTTCCGTAAACACGAAGAGAAGGTGTGGTTTGTGAATACACAGGTTTATGAGGCAAGAACTAAAGACGAAATTTAAGTTAAACATGTTATCAATCCTCAAATAAGAAAGGAACTCTCTGAACTAATCAACAGCTATACACCTAAGAAGACCGAACGACAAATGTATCAATGAGAATTATCCTGAAGGATGATATACCAGTTTACCAAACAGCACGCCGTTTGTCGTATCTGGAGAATCAGACCGTCAACAAGCAGATTGACGAATGGTTGGATAAGGGAATCGTGAGACCAAGCTCTTCTGAATATGCAAGTCCAATCGTGTTAGTCAAGAAGAAAGACGGTACCAACAGACTATGCATTGACTATAGGAAACTGAACCGAAAACTAGTCAAGGATCGCTTCCCCTTGCCACTGATAGAGGACGTATTGGATAGGCTGCAAGACGCCAAAGTGTATTCCACGTTAGACTTGAAAAATGGGTTTTTTCATGTCGACGTAAACGAGGATTGCAAGCATTTCACCTCCTTTGTTGTACCAGACGGGCAGTTCGAATTTAATAAGGTACCTTTTGGTCTCAGTACAAGCCCAAGCGTATTCCAAAGATGTGTGTACAGCATTTTTAGGGAACTCATGCGAAAAGGCATCGCAATAATTTATTTGGACGATTTGATCGTTCCAGCTAAAGATGAGAAAGAAGGTTTGGAAAAACTAAAGAAGGTGTTCGAGGTCGCATCCAGATATGGTTTGGAGATCAAGTTTGAAAAATGTCAGTTTTTAAAACGAAAGGTGGAATTTTTGGGTCACGTTGTCGAAAATGGAACGGTGCGCCCTTCAGTTGCAAAAACGATAGCTGTCAAGAGGTTTCCTTTACCAACGACTGTCAAACAAGTCCAAAGCTTTTTAGGACTCACTGACTATTTTCGAAAATTTATTCCGTCATACTCTAAAATAGCGAAACTTTTGAGTGATCTAATTAGAAACGACAATCGATTTGTCTTTGAACGACTTCAAATAGAAGCATTTGAAAGCTCAAGCAATTATTGACTGAAAGTCCAGTATTAAGTATTTTCCAGCAGGGAAAAACAACCGAATTGCACACGGATGCAAGTCAACAAGGCTACGGAGCCGTCTTACTCCAAGAGGCAGAAGATGGAAAATTGCATCCAGTTCAATACATGTCTAAGAAAACTACTCGGCAGAGGAGAAGTATAGCAGCTATGAACTTGAAGTTCTTGCTGTTGTCAACGCTTTAAAGAAATTTCGCACCTACCTTATGGAAAATCATTTCAAAGTCATAACGGATTGCTCGGCGTTTCAAAAGACTATGAACAAAAAGGATTTGGTTACTCGTATAGCGCGATGGGCATTATTGCTGGAAGAGTTTGATTATGAAATTGTGCATCGTTCCGGCCAGAGAATGCAACATGTGGATGCCCTTAGCAGATATCCAGTCGCAATAATTACTAACGCTACTCTAACCGCAAGATTAAAAAGGGCACAACAAGAGGATGAATACACTCAGAGTCTAAGGTAACTGATTGAAACAAACAGCAATTCAGACTTTTTCGATAAAAACGAAATACTTTACAAATATGTTGAAGGTCGTGAATTGATAGTTGTACCAAGAGATATGCAAACTGAGATAATTAAGTTAGCACATGAGAAGGGACATTTCTCCGTTGCCAAGACAGAAGGAGTTGTGAAACAAGAATTTTTCATTCCCAATTTGAGCAAGCAGGTGCAAAATGTAATTGTTAACTGTGTGCCATGTATTTTGACCAACAAAAAGAGTGGAAAAAAGGATGGATTCCTCAACCCCATTCCTAAAGAGGATGTGCCATTAAGTACTTATCACGTCGATTTTATCGGACCTTTGCCTTCTACTAACAAGAAATATCAGCATATTCTCACAATAGTGGATGCTTTTACAAAATTTACCTGGCTTTATCGCGTTAGATCTACTTCGCAGAAGATGCTTTGGATAAATTAAAATTGCAACAAAAGACTTTTGGTAATCCAAGAGAATAATAACAGACAGAGGTTCTGCTCTTTACTTCTGGAGCTTTTGGAGATTATTGTACTAATGAAAACATTCAACATTTGCAAATCGCCACCGGAGTACCAGAGGGAAATGGCCAAGTCGAGAGAATACACCGAACTATTATTCCCGTTTTGACCAAGCTGTCAATTGAGGAGTCTACAAGTGTTTCAAGTTCGTAGACCAACTTCAAAGAATTTTAAATAGTACATTTAATCGTAGTACTAAGTGGTCTCCATTTGAATTATTAATTGGCGTCACCATGAGAAACAAGGAAGACTTTGCCTGAGAGAGTTACTGATGGACGAAATGATGGAGGATTTCAGAACAGAGGAACAATTACGACAAGATGCAAAGAAAAATATCCAGAAGATACAGGCAGAGAATAAAAGAACCTATGACAGGTAAAGCGCAAGGCCCTAACTACCAGATGGGTGACTTGGTGGTCATTCAGAGAACACAATTTGGGACAGGTTCTAAATTAAGGCCTAAGTTTTTGGGACCATATAGAATAGTTAAAGTAAAACCTAGAGATAGATATGATTTAGAGAAAGTGGGTGATCATGAGGGACCTAAGATAACAAATTAATCTGCTGATTTAATGAAATTTTACTCACCATGATGATGTATTTTAATAAAAAGCGTTTTCTATTCTTTTTAAAAGAACATAATGTGTATTAATGTGTTTTGCTTTCTTTGCTATTAATATTTAATTTTGGGGGTTGTATCCTTATTTTCAAATTTGAATGTCTATATTGGAATTTTTATCTCCGATTAATATTAATTTTGCAAAGGCCTATATTTTATTGTATGGTATGTAAAATCACTGAGGTCAGTGACTCCCAGGATGGCCGAACTTGTAGGAAAGGAGTGCAAGTTTTCTTTTACTTCTTTTGATTTTTATTGTAAGAGATGGCACCACTAATCGAAACCACGTGAGTTTTAGCTGCGCGATACGATGAGATCATGTATTTATAAAGGTGGCAGAAAGAAAAACTGGAGTTGCACCAAAGCTTGAACGAAGGCAGGTCAGAGGAAATCGCTCTCTCCGTTGTTTTGAGAAAGAGTACGTTTTTCGGAATTAGTATGGTGTTATCTCGAATAATTTAAAACCCCTTGTAAATAGTTAATGTTTTAGTTGTGTTATTAATAAATTAAGTTATTTTAACTCTGCGTGCTTATTTAACATTAAAATCGAACCTTCCCCTAGACGCCGTCCCACATATATATTATATAATAATTCTATTGAAATAATAGAATTCTCTAAATTACAA